>MU836983.1:44003-55606 GCA_029603245.1 Rhizopogon salebrosus TDB-379 | reverse complement strand
TTCTCAGTTGATAACCAACAATTCACGGAGTCAACCACCGGGAGTCGGGACGTCAACACATAGGCTATCCGCGAATCGTTTTACGCCGGATACACAAACGAAACACGTGACAAACGTCGGTCATAGGGCGTGAACTCACAACAAGGGACGTTATATAACATCGAGGATGTGAAGGACCCATATTTCCTCAGCGACTACCCAACCTAGATCAACTAGGAGTCGCCGGTCCTTGAAGCTTTCCAACGTCTACCCGTCTGAGGTAGCCACTGAGTGGCTCAATGGTTTCTCCGCTGCAATCACTCGCAGTGATGTCGGAGCTGCTGTCGATCACTTTATCAAGGATGGGTTCTAGAAGGACGTAATTGCAGTGACCTGGATTTCGGGACACTCGAAGGAAGGAAGGGCATCAGGAAGCTTTTGAATACTCGTCTCGCTGCTACAGATCCACGTGAATTCTGTCTTTTAGAGGAGCTCTTGCGAGAAGCTGTATTGCAGAAGATGTTTACCGACCTTGTTGGTTGCGGTTTTACTTTGGGTTCACTACAAAGCATGGCAAGGGCACAGGTGTCGTTTATTTCGTTCCGCTTCCAGATTCAAAATGGAAGGCTTACTCTTTACTGACCTGCCTTGACTCGTTGACCGATTTCCCTGAGCAAGTATGTTTTCAGATTCCTAGATGCGCATTTGTTGACCCACTGGAAGGTCATTCTGCTTAGGAGTAACAAGTCTGATTATGGTACTTCGGAAGAAAACCGCCACAAAGAGACTGATTTCTCCATGAACGACCCCCCGACTGTGCTCGTCATTGGCGCAGGTCACTCTGACCTTGAGATCACAACCCCACTGAAGTGCATTGATGCACCCACGCTGATTATTGACAAGTCTCAAGTTGGCGACAACGTTCGTCGTGTTTCAATCCCAACTGTAGACTCAAAAACGGTTTCGTAGTGGACAGACCGTTACAAAACTCCACGATGAAGCAGTGACTAGCGGCCTAAGCCTTGGCAGAGCACTGAGACGATGGTGTAGCTACTCGACGGACATGCAGGAACCTATCTACGTGCTGAGTAAGTTGTGGCATTCCATTTACTAGGGCTGGACTCGAGTAGGCTCTCTCATGGTGGAGTCAAGTTAGCTGCCCCTGTCGTGATGCACTTTGCAGCTTTCCATCGACGTGGCCGCTCTGCAGTTCTGCTCGAGGAATGCCACACCACCTACATAATGGCCGTCTGCCGATTCTACCGAGTACAGTTGGCAGACTGATTGGAAGGGTATATAAAGTTCCTTGAACTGGACATTTGGACTGCATCGACCATCAATAAGGCATGTTGGGACGATTTTACGAAAACCTGGATTGTTGAGGTCAATCGCGAGTATACTAGGATTCTGTCCATTTGGCATCTTGTCTTCGCGACTGGATTGGACACTCGTCCGCATGTTCCCGACATCGACTGCAGGCAGACATTCTGGTCTTTGCTATGGGGTAAGATAATGATTTCGGTCTGCCGAGCAGGGACAGGGAACTCAGATTATTTACGATGATCACCTCAGTTCTATGCGAGAGATCTGCGGAGACGAAGTCGCATCAAAAGTCGGTGCGGTCTGGTGGCTAGATGCAGAAGGGCATCTGCAGGGAGCATGGAGGGACTGCGGGCACGACGGCATGTGGTTCACGATGGGTATGTGCGCGTGGTATGGAGTCGCGGGCGCTTTAGCTCATTCTTGGACAGGTAATCTGGCGTTATCACGCTTTCAGTGTCCACTTGGCAATGCGTGAGTTTCCTTCTTGGGAGTCTATCGTTATCGAGCGTCGTTGATAATACTATCATCATAATAGTAAATATAAAAATCAAAGCGATAGAGAAAGGCATCTTGAGATGTAAGAGTACTTAATGTGCATCGTGTACAATTTGTAATGAAATCAAGGAGACGGCCTAAACTCTGGGCTTACGTTCAGACAACAAGTGAACGCTGCATAGAAAGTCGGAACCATTGATGTGATAAGTAGGGGGCTGCAGCAATCGCTTCCCGACTTGAGACATGACTGCTTAGTCATCACCCCTCAGGCTAAAATTCATATGCAACACATGCGCTCCGGTCAAAATGCCGCATGTAAGTCGTGCGGAATTGGTGCCTCGATATGATTCCAATTGCAACGACTTGTACAGGCTTGTACATAAATACTTACGTGCGACCCATTCATAGACAAGGCACACGAACACCTCGAGGCTCGGCGGCAATAGAAAGGTTCTAAGTGAGCAAGGTGGCGGCCCCCTGATTTTGATCTTGACTTTGATTTTGGTCACTGATTTTGATTTTGACTTTGATTATGGTCCTGCCTCGAAATTTTAAAAAGCCGAGTGAATTAACTTGAAACAACTTACCTAACTATGATTTCAGGAACCGTACCAGCCACTGACGAAGGGGTTGTCAGCGCCGTACGCGATGCTTACAGTTCTATGGCGAGGGAAGGCACACGCCCAGAATGTAAGCACTACATTATTGCAGGGTTTAACTTATGAATCTCATGCGGTGGAAATCATTGCTATTAGATGCTGAAGCAGTTGCCGAAGCATTCGGATACACCGCGGAGCAACTGAAATCCATCCCGGCAGAGTCGCACATGGGACTAAGCTGCGGAAACCCAGTAGCAATGGCGTCTATCAAGGAGGCATGTTATTCGAGGCCAAGTTAATTTACAATTAATGATAAGTTCGCAGGGAGAAACCGTTCTTGATTTGGGCTCCGGTGCTGGCATCGACGTTCTCCTTGCAGCCCAGAAAGTCGGTCCCAATGGGCAGGTCATCGGTCTGGACATGTCAACTGTAGGTTTTTTAGAGTCAAGTCTCGCAATGATTATCATCGTCAGAGCAGGACATGGTTAATTTAGCGCGCAAGAATGCCTCCAAGCAAGGGTATACGCCGCCTCAGGTGGTCTTCATCCAGACCCAGTTGGCGCAGCCCCTACCTGTGGAGACCGCCTCAGTGGACTGTATTTTGTCAAACTGTGTCATTAATTTGCTCCCTGAAGCAGGAAAGGCCGCCCTCCTAAAGGAGACTTATAGAGTCCTCAAACCCAACGGGCGCTTTGTGGTTGATGATGTGAGTCTCCACTGCGCCGTGCAGTTGGCGCCGGTGGTCCTGAATTTTTATCACAGATTATCGGAAGGAAACCCTTTCCAGACGCGATCCGGAACGATCTTGCGGGCTACGTCGGATGCATATCAGGAGCGCTGCAACTGGAGCAGTACAGAGCTCTCATGAAGGATGCTGGATACACGGGTAAGTGATATGCGTAGAGTGGACACTTTTGATTGATCCACCATTACAAGATGCGTTGTTTGTCGAGACTGGCGGCGATCTTGATATCTATAACACCGCTGGATCCACGGGCTGTTGCGCACCACAACCTAGCGCCTCGACCGGATGCTGTGCACCGAAAACTAGCGTCCCTACCGGATGTTGTGCGCCCTCCGCTACTCCTCTCCCTCAAACCAACATTAAGAGTCTCAACGAATGGGCTGGTATGGAGAGAATTGTAGAAAACGAAATGTCAAACTGACTCTTAAAAGCGTCATACCAAGTATTCGCAAAGAAACTCTTCTGAAACACTCCGGCCACGTCGATGGACAGCGAGAATGCGATATGAGCTCGAAGGGGAATGTAGCGAGGTCGCGAGAGATATGCAAAGGCAGAGAGACAACAAGACAAAGACTACTTGCAGCGAAATAAAATGTACTAAGTGTGTCAGAGCGCGATTGAATCTGATGATGTATACGAGAATACATGTTGGTTTGTGTGTGACAAGGGAGTGGTCTGAGCCTACAGTGAAGAACGAGTGGCACCAAAGGGTGGGCCCCGGTGGGGCGTCGAGGTACTATGTTAATATAGCTAGTACGACTATCTCCCTGCTTTTTATAAGTCTAGCTGCATGAAATTGGTTGGCGTGTAGATGGACTGTAATCCTTACACCCTAAGCAGTAGTGCGATGGTGGGACGCCTATCCCACAGACAATTTGACTCCCGATGAAGTCGCAAGCCTGGCCCCCTTGGCAACCCTGACCATTCAAATAATTTTCCTGTCAACGATCAAGCCAAGCTTTACTACCATCACAGCGAGACAAGCTTGAGGCAGGTACTTTGGGTGCGACAACGGAAGGAGGAACTCGGTCTGCTGTATGTCTCCAGGGTCCATTTCACCAAAGAAAAAATTAGGTATCAAGAGCATCTCAATGGCAAAGGCAGTTTCCATCGTTTCACTTGTCTTACATTACACCCCCCGCCACTGAAGCACAATGCTGCTCAGGTCTGATATCTGTAGTGTATAGAACGATCACCCCGTCTGAATCTGTCTTCTTCGGTTTCTTCGACCTTTGTTCCGCCCTCTGACAACAGACGATCTCGTCTCTTGTTTTCCAAGTTCATCACGAACCACAAGTACATGGTCATCAAGATGGCGAACAGGAGGTAGCCGATGGCTATAAGGTTTGGTGTGCGGTATAGGTGACTGCTCAGTGCAGGCCTATAAATTAGACAGCCTGCTATTGCTCCAATGTCTCCTACGGCGATTTGAAAGGCTACTGCCACCGCACGTTTCGTCTGGCCAGAAACGTTCTCCCCAGGCCAACTGTGAAGATGTCAGACACTGGTTGAAAATGCCTGCATTCACCTGGACAGACCTTAAAAGAAGTGAATTGCCTGTATATACCCCCACTGTACCAAATCAGGACGTATGGACGACAATGTGGTTTTTGGGACTCACCTGCTGCAAGGTGCACTCCGAAGTATTGAAGGCCAGCTGTTATGAGTGTAAATACAGGTATGACTGCATGGTCAAAGCAGTCAACTTACAGGTTTTACAAGTAATGAGAAGGATGTATCCTTGTGATTCATGAGTTAGAGTCACTTGAAGTCATGCCACAAATGACCTCACCGATTATGGCTAGAATTGCAGCTGCGATAATGAAGGGCGCTCTTGCATTACGCTTGCTTGAAAGCCATACCGTGGCCCAAATAGACAAGCTTGCGAGTGCGTTCGGAGGGACAGTCATCCTGAAAGTTGGAACTCGATTCATATCGACAATGTTTCGGTGGGTTGGCGGAGTTCTAAATGAACTTACAATTGTGCCTGCCATGTCTTAAACCCAAGTCCCGCAATGATCGTAGGCTAGCATTGACATTAAGAGACCATTAACGGTCTTTCGGCGAACGCACCAGGAAAAAGCTGAGCGAGTATAGCACAAAAGAGAATCCATGGAAGAGGAATGCATACGCCCACACTAAGTGATCGCTAAAAGCATCTTGGACGGATGTCCATTTGAAGGCTTGGTCAGTTCCTGCATCGGAGTCTGCTTGTAGTCTGTCCAGCAGGCGCGCTTTGTCATCTTCTGATAGCTGCAAAAAGTTGAAGACTTTAGGTGACAAAGACGGGCAACGCAACGCACAAATTTGGCCTGATGAGACCATGTGGGCACAATAAAATATGCGGCGAGGGAGATGGCCGCTGTGAGGATTCCTTCAAGAATGAAGATCCTTCACGAAGTTGGATTACTGAGATTGTTCAACTCGCAAAGAGTATGAACGCACCATTGCCAACCCCTTTTTCCACCCACACCATCCATCAATCCGATTAAATATGCCAATATCCCTTCAGAAATATAACAATAATAAAATCAACCTACGATCATATCACGAACATATATTATACCTCCAAATGCTCCCGCCAACGCCGAACCGCCGAAGAAAACAGCAACCCGCCAACTCCGTTCACGTCTATAATAATACGACTAGTCAAGGCCGGGTATCACATTCATGCATCGATATCTCCCACCTTAGATAATATACTGAGAAGACATAGATTACACCAGGAAATAGACCAGCTTCCGTGGCACCAAGTACTGGCGACGAATTGGCGATCATTAGCTGCACCCTCTATATACAAGATAACTTACAGAATCTGATTCCAAGTAAGGCGGCTTGGTTTCTTACAAGGCCTTGGCAAATAGATACAATTCCCCAAGCGAGAGTCAATGACGGCAGCCATACTTGCGGGTTCCACCGCTTCAGTCTGTGCAATTCCAAATTAGTCTGCCTTTAGATCAACATTGCAAGAATTGGCATCACATAATCTAGGGGAGGGGATGTTAGCTGAACTGGTGAGCTGGAACTAGTTTACCATACGCACATTGGCAGGGACCTCGAAAGCAACGTAGCCAACAAAGTATACCGCTAAAGCTGTGTTATAGCCAGTGGCAGATAATCCAAGATCCTATAATATTCAGCAGGGATCGTATCTCAGGCGTTGTACCAGAAAAGCGTTAATTGTCGTACAGTTGTCATCCCATCAATTCTATGCGTTGTTACGATCGTCAGCGCAAGGATTGAGTACGCATCTATTTCTCTGCTTACTTAGCGTTTCCTATGTTTGACCTTTGGAACGCTATCAGTCAAAATGCAGCGTATCAAACAGAGAGCAAACCTATCCAAGAAGCTAAGGAGGTAAAGCAAAGTGAAAACTGGCAGAAGTCTACGGTCAACCTTGCGTAAGATCCTGCGGTCTTCCGCGAGAAGCTGGTCCCGCTCAACCACCGAGTGCTTTTCAGATACAGACATTGCTAACAAGACTTGCAGCCTGGTCCAGACGTAGAACACGAACTTATATTATCCTGTAGAAAGCAATCGCAAGCGTGGAACATAATGGCGCAATCACGCGAACCTCTACTGTGCGACTTTCGAATCTTCGTTGCCGGCGCATCCCAAGGCGACCTTGAAGATAGGCCGTGTGGACGTCCCCATGGCATATGTGAATTACCATAATTGCAGGTCGGATCAAGGCACAGCTGGGGGAAAACACATAAGACCCATGAACGCAAGAAAGCTTCAAGGGTCTGCCATACACGTGTCGCAGTTCACATCTGTGACTAATAAAAACGCACTCGTAGTTAAGACTGGCACCTCTGGTTAGGATCCACCGGGGATATGGAGATACGGCGGGCACGGTGGTCTGTGGTTCGCGATGCGTATGTGCGTGTTCTTGTTGTATAGTAGGTGCTTTAATTCGCTGTTTTCTGGATGGACAGGTAATCTGGCATCTTCGCGCTTCCACAGTATGATCCACTTGGCGATGCGTGAGTTTCCTTTGGTGCAGCCTATCGTATCGTGTGTCACTGATGCCAGTGTAAAATCTTCGCGCTTCCACAGTATGATCCACTTGGCGATGCGTGAGTTTCCTTTGGTGCAGCCTATCGTATCGTGTGTCACTGATGCCAGTGTAAAATCTTCGCGCTTCCACAGTATGATCCACTTGGCGATGCGTGAGTTTCCTTTGGTGCAGCCTATCGTATCGTGTGTCACTGATGCCAGTGTAAAATCTTCGCGCTTCCACAGTATGATCCACTTGGCGATGCGTGAGTTTCCTTTGGTGCAGCCTATCGTATCGTGTGTCACTGATGCCAGTGTAAAATCTTCGCGCTTCCACAGTATGATCCACTTGGCGATGCGTGAGTTTCCTTTGGTGCAGCCTATCGTATCGTGTGTCACTGATGCCAGTGTAAAATCTTCGCGCTTCCACAGTATGATCCACTTGGCGATGCGTGAGTTTCCTTTGGTGCAGCCTATCGTATCGTGTGTCACTGATGCCAGTGTAAAATCTTCGCGCTTCCACAGTATGATCCACTTGGCGATGCGTGAGTTTCCTTTGGTGCAGCCTATCGTATCGTGTGTCACTGATGCCAGTGTAAAAATATAGAAATCATAGCGATTGAGGAAGGTATCTGGAATAAGGCAGATATAGTGATTTGACGTCGTGCTTAGTGTAGGGGACAAACTTCTCCATGGATGTTAACGCGACGCTATTCCCCTTTCAGGATGATAGCTTTAGCAAGTTCAAACCTTACGTTTTTGCTACTGAATACTAGTACCACAGTGAATTTTTATCTACATCCACTTCATGATTCTGGGTCTTGTCTAATGGATTCGTAAGGTATCTGCCAGGAATTCTACATAGTATCAGTCACCAGAATCTGGTCAAGACAGATTCAGAGGCTCATGCATATATATCCGGTGGCCTGGTCGACAAGCTGGAGCCAAGCTCTCCGGGCTCTGCAGATTTCGTAGTGGAGAGACCGTTACAACTTTACAAGGCTTCTAGGCGGTCCTTAAGGATACCAAAGTTCTCGTCAGAAGGACTAATATGTCCTCGATTTGATGGTACATACTACTCTTACATTTTAGACAAGTAACGTAGCCCCACACATCAATAGCGCAACTCAAGTCAAATCACTATATCTGCCTAATTTAAGATACCTTCCTCAATCGCTTTGATTTCTATATTTATATACTAGCATCAGCGACACTCGATACGATGGACCCCAAAGAACTTGACTCACGCATCGCCAAGTGGATACTGTGGAACCGCGATACTTGCAGATTACCTGCCCAAAAAGCAGTCAATTGAAGTGCCCACAACAAGAACACGCACATACCCATTCCGAACCACAGACCATCGTGCCCGCTGTGCCTCCATACACCTTGAAGTTGCCCTTCTTCGTCCATACCCCAGACCGCACCGACTTTTGACGCGACTTCGTCTCCGCAGATCTCACGCATAGAATCAAGCTTGTCACCAGAACTTGCGTGTTTGAGTGAATCCTTGTCCTTGCTCAACTGCCTGAAATAGATGTCTTACCCCGTAGCAAAGACTATAATATCTGCGTGAAGCTCAGTACCATCAGCAAATATGAGGCCATCCTCCGTGAAGGACTTGATGGCGGAACCGTTTTTGATTTTGATGTCTCCATTGATGATATGTTGGCTTGTTCCAGTGTCTAAAAGCTATTGGGAGACATGTTTTTCTGCATGAGAGGCTCGCGTACCTATATAGTATCCACCACCACGGTCGAGGAACAGGGGTAAGATACCCGTTCCATAAGGGCCAAGGTTGGTCTTGAAGCCTACTTTGGCCAAACCGTCTAGAATATTCCTGCATTTATCATGATAAATGCACCCCACACGAAATTTGAATCATACGACGTACTTGTCCGCAGTCAGTGCGACTACAGGAACCGTCCGTTGAGACAGGCGCCTAATCACTGCGTAGGGTAGTGAGGCACCATAGATATCGGCCAGCTCTAAGGGGAAGTCATCCCGATAGGAGACTGAGAAACAAACCTTAGGCATAGCTGCTAATATTCACGGAAACAATTACCGTTTTGTTGTTCTGCCAGCGACTGTGCTGTGACCACGAATGTCGTCGCTCTCTGATACCTAGTAATGGGTGAGATAAAATTTAGATCACCAGAAGATACGCACATCGTGACGTCAATACCATGATTCCAAAAATCTTGAGCAATGTCATGCCCTGGTGAATGGTCGAATTTTGTTCGATAACGAGAGCGCGCCATACTAACCAGAGGTGCCAGACCCAACTACGAGTGCCTTTTTACCAATATAATTAGCTGCAGATGTGAACTGCGACGCGTGTATGGCAGACCCCTTGAAGCTTGCCTGCATCCATGAGGTCCCATGTAAATCCGTCAATCAGTAACAGATTCACAAACCTTCCTGGCGATGTCGGGAACATTCGAAGGAACGACCAATCCAGTCGCGAAGACGAGATGTTTAACAGTTAGAATCCTAGTGCCCTTACCTTCGCGATTGACCTCAACAGTCCAGGTTTTCGTGGCATGGTCCCATGATGATTTCTTGATCATGGACGCAGTCCAAACGTCGAGCTCAAGGAAATTTGCATATCCTTCCAACCAATCTGCGACCTGCAATGACCAGATTGAGCGGATAACCATTATTTAGGTAAATTCGTACTTTTCGAGCAGGAGTGTAGACCGGCCATGTGGATGGGAAGCTGCAGAATGCATCACGAAAGAACGACGAAATGATCTGACGGATCGCCTACTTCAAGTAAGGTGTTTGGTCGTACCCTAGTATGATACTGTCAGTGAACGCAAAACAGGACCCACGAAAGAAAAGCCACGCACATATCGTATCATGGAGACATAGAGCCTCGTAACGGTCTCTCCACTACAAAATCATCATCGAGTTTACGGTTGGACACCGATATTGAAACAGGACGAACATTGTCGCCAACTCGAGGCTTCTTGTCAACGATCAGCGTGGGTACACCAGTGTACTTCAGCCGGGCTGCGATCTCAAGGCCACAGTGCCCTGCACCAATGACGAGTACAGTCGGGTCATGGTTGGAGAACTCGACCTCTTGGCGGCGGTTCGTTTCCCAAGTGCCATGATCAGCCTTATTATTCCTAAGTGGACCGACCTTCGAAGAAGTCAAGCATGCCTCGTCAAAGAATCTAAACGCACACCTTCTCAGGGAAATCAGTCAACACGTCCAGGCAGGTCAAGAGAGAGTAGGCCTTCCACTTTGAATCCGGAAGCGGGACGAGATAAACGACTCCAGTGCCCTTGCCGTGCTTGGTGGTGAACACAAAGCAGAACCGCACCCAAGCAAGATCGGGGAAGACTTTCTGCAATACGGGTTCGCGAAAGGGTTCTTCTGAAAGATGGATTTCGTGTAGACCCGTAGCGGCAAGACGAGCATCCAACAGCTTCTTGATGTCCTTCTTTCCTTCAAAAGTCCTGAGATCCCAGGTCAGTGCGATTACGTCTTTCCAGAACCCATCCTCGAGAAAGAGGTCGACAACAGCTTCCACGTCATTCTGAGTGATCGCAGCAGAGAACACACTAAGCCACCCAGTGGCTGCCTCGGACGGGGAGACGCTGGAAAGATCAGTGACACCAAGCCGATCTAGGGTGGGTAATCGCTGAGGAAATGGGTCAGTAGCCATAGTGGTGGGAGTGTGGATCGAATCGACCACCAATATCCTTGATGTTATATATAGGTATCAGGGAAGGGTTCTAGGGACTTGGAAGAGTAATAGAAGGAAGGCTGCAATCGTTCCTTCTAAAACTTGAAATGATATCACGGGGAAGTTTATTATTCTGTGGTCTGGGAGAATCTCGTCATGGAAGCTGCATCTGCAGATCTGGTGGGGAACCAGGTTCTCCAGGCCGTCTAGGCGCCTATACGGTGTTCCTGACGACTTTTGCAAGGTCTGCTACGAGAACTATGAGAGTTCGAAGGGGAATATGAGAAATGAGTGAGTGGAGTTCGATTCACTGATGCTACGAAAGAAACTGACATACCGTTTCATACCACGTCAAGAGGTCAATGTAAGGTATCGAAGAAAGGGCGTGGTGCATCAGAAGGATAGGAATTGCATGGTACGAAGGTCAGGGAAGTTGCATTCCGTGCACTTTCAATGATAGTGGAGACTTTACTTGAATCCTAAGCCATTTTGTGTATAATTCTGATGCCAATCTTCCAAAAGGCTCCTCGATCTATGTTTCCTCGAGATGGTAGTAAATGCTACTCTTACATTTTGAACACGTAGCTCCACGCGAGATCAAATCACTATGTCTGCCTTATTCAAGATGCCTTCTTCGATCGCTTTGATTTCTATATTTATAAATTATTTTATTCAGGACGTTCGATACAATGGACCGCGGAGAAGGAAACTTACGCATCGCCAAGTGGATACTGTGGAAACGTGAAATTGCCAGATTACCTGCCC
>MU836983.1:16061-26843 GCA_029603245.1 Rhizopogon salebrosus TDB-379 | reverse complement strand
TACGGTTTACGAGTTACTAGTAGTCAGTTGTATAGTGTTAATCACAACACTTTGCCTATATTTGTTATTATATTTGAAAGATACTATAACTGCAATCATGGTAGATGTTGTCTATGAGCATCTATTATAGCAAGGGTGTATAAATTCAGTGATGAAATATGATAAACTCCATGGTACTATATAAGACAAGTACCACTATAAAGAATCATTATAGTGTATTATAGAGCTATATAATAGGCACCTTTCGCTAATATCTATGGGTTCTGTGAGGTCTATAATAGCATATATAGTTCTATATAGTTCTATATAGATATTGGGGTTTTTCCTGATGAGGTGGGTTTCACATAACATAGAAACCCCACCTGAAAGGTCCAACCTCCGGCGCTAAAGTGCTGCCAAGGGTGTGGATTGGAGTTCCGATTTGCAGGCATCAGACCACTGCGGCCATTCTGGAGAGGATTGTGCTGCATGAATGGATTTAGGAACACCTGGGGTGCCTGCAGAAGCATGCATGGCGGATTCCCCAGGGTCTGGAGAGGCTGGCATAGGATTGTCATCATGTGGTACTGGGATGGCAGGTTCGTAAGTCCACCGTTCAGCGACAGGGATGCGGCGAGTTGGGATGGCAGTTGAGATGTTGCCACGTGGTGTGGTAGTGCGCTGCCGGGTGCTCCGGCGAGGGAGGCTGTCCAAGTCGACTGTAGGAGGAGGAGGAGTAGGTGGCTCTGGTATAGGGACATGGTCTGGAGGTGGTGCGAGTGGTGGAGGTGCGACTGGTCCTCCCACTGAAGTCTGTGACACTGGAGAGTCAGCAGGGTTCAACTGTGGTGGCTCACCAGCAGGAGCTCCCACTGACAGCTGCGAGGGGGTGCTGGCACTGCTGGGGGGGTCTGGGTCATTGGGCGGAGATGCTCCCACTAGTGATAATAGTAGAGGGTCACGATGAGGGACAGTGACTGAGGGTCCAGGGAGAAGCGACGTGAGTGGGGATGATAAGGGGTCCCCATAGAATATATGTCCGTCAAAAAGGACATGGCGAGAACGGACAACACGCTTAGCAGCAGGGTCCCAGAGAATATATCCAGTGTTCCGAACATGACCAAGTAGGAAACAGCGCCGTGACACATAGTTGTACTTGTGACGTGTGTCCTCAGGAATATGAGCATAGGCGAGTGCCCCAAAGGGTCGTAGATAGTCAACATTTGGTTTACGACCGTAGAAGACTTCGAACGGTGTCCGGCCACCTAAAGCTGTGGATGGTAGGACATTGCGAACATGTGCTGAGTAAAGGATTGCCCAGCCCCAGAAAGAACGTGGAAAGCCACTGAGGTGGTGGCTGCTGAGCGCACGAGTGACAATTGTCTGGTGACCCCGCTCAGCCACACCGTTTTGCTGGGGAGTATAGGGCATTGTGGGCTCGTGCTCAATGCCATGATCAGCGAGGTAGTCAAGGAATTCCCGTGAGATGTATTCTCCACCATTATCAGAGCGAAGGCGCTTGACATGGCCCCCAGACTGTGTCTGAATCCAGGGGAGGAAATGTTTGAAGCGGGTGAAAACATCCGACTTGCGGCGCATGAGATAGACGGCTGAGTACCGAGTGTAGTCGTCAGTGAAGGCAACAAAATAAGAGTCACCAGTCGAGGAAGGAATATCCACAGGTCCCCAGACATCGGAATGGATGAGCTCGGCAACTGCATCAGCACGGCGAGCAGTTTGAGGAAATGGTAACCGCCGCTGCTTTCCCATGACACAGGAGATGCAGTGAATAGAGTCGGCATTGTCGGCACTGTGAACGAGTGAGGACTTATCAATATTGAGCCCCTCAACGTGTGCAGCGGCCTTGAGAATGGTTGAGAACCCAGCGTGGCCCAGTCGGCGATGCCAGGTGTGAAGTGAGAGGGCGCCAGATGATGATTTAACATGGAATGCAGCTGCCGTAGTAGATGGGAGTGCATATTCAGCGTCGAGCAGGTATAAACCACCCTTTTGGTGGACAGTTGCAAGGGAGGGTCCAGCGCCATCCTGCGCACGAAGTATACCACCCTGGGATGATGTTACGAATGAGATATGAGCTGATGCGAGGGAGGAGACTGAGATGAGGGTGCAGCGTAGGTCTGGGACGTGCAGAAATTCAAGAGCATGCTCTGTGAGTGAGCTCCCGGAGCGGAGTAGAAGGTTTACAGTCCCCAGCCCTGGCGCAAGTACTACACGGTTATCGGCGAGTGTCACACGAATGGGTTCACGAAGCTGAGTATAGTGAGAGAAGCGTGATATTTCTGGCTCCATATGAGCGGTGCATGCAGAATCTACATGGAAAAGATGCGAGGTGCTGGATGGTGCATCAGCGATTGATGAGATGAGGGTGGCGTAATGAGATGGTTGAGCTAATGATGAGGGGCTTTGCTTCCCTGCGGCTGGCTGAGGTTGAGTCGAGTTGTCGAGGCTTAGCATCTCGAGCGGCGGGAAATGATCAGATTTTAAGGGGTGTTCCGTGTTAGATAAGGGTATCGTGCAGTGGAGGTGTCCTGAGGAGAGATTGTCTGCCTTAAGCAGGGCTCATAACCTGTTGGACTAGATAACGAGTCTCAGTCGTGAAAGAAAGACTGAGGTACGCTACTGAATATCTGGTATCATATATGGAAAAGGGTGAACGAAAATTAATCAGGTACGTGATGACTCTTCCAGAGACGCAATGACACTTTGACAGTTCCGTTGCACATTCGTCGGATGTCTTCGGACGTATCATCCGTTAGTCTTGACAAAAGTGACTCATTATGATGGCACATACCCAGATAGAGCGACCAGCTACAATGAAGGGGGATAAATAAGGGCAGGTGGAACAGTAGCATAACGCACCGATGCACCGACAAAGTACCATTCAGACTTGAGCTTCTCTAAAATGTGCTCGTATTAAGAGTCGCTGTTAGCCTCTCGAAGTTCGCGATAAAAAGAGAAAAAGTCGACAAGTGCATCGATGAACGACAGCGAGTTGTCCACAGATATCTGCTCTGTGTATCTGGGCAAAAGGGAAGGGGCGATGTAAATAAGATCGTCGTCATTGTCTATAGATGTAGAGTTTTCATAGCTTGCGTTGGTGAGCCTTACATGCTCGTCCAGCGGGCGGTCATCATCTGTGTCTGATATGTACCCTCGACAGATAAGTATCCCGGGCAATTCAGGTGAGACTGTGGGAGTTATAGGGCGATTCGAACAAGGGAAGTCGGTTGTCTCATCTGATTCTGATTCGGATCCCGGTGAAGAGTCCCCGAGTGCTGAAATTACAAATTTCAGCCAACGAAACGGGGATGACAAGGCCACTCATACACATAATGTCACCACTGAGGTAGTCCTCTGAAGTTGAAGAGTCATGCATGAGTCTCGCCTGAGTCTCCGGGACTTCGAGCTTAGCAATGATGTGAACTGAAACCACTTTTCCTCGACTCGATCCACGAGTAACGGACTGTGCCACAGGACTCAGTGGTATTTTGAAGGCTAGACATCATCAGCAACATCACGTAATAGCAATTTGTAACACTTACAATGCTCCGAGTCAGTACCCTTCAACTTGGACAGAGCCTGAAGTGATAGGGAAGTCGTTGCAACCAAACAGCGCTTTTTGTGTTTCTTCTTGCTCTGCGCCTGGTGGTATACACTAATGTTCACTTGGGATCGGCCGTCTGCATCCCGCCTGCCGAAGACCTCAGTGAAAGAAGGGAAATTCTACATGCACAAGGTGACCGACATTACAAAACGTTCCTTGAGGTTTGGATTCTGTCCATCACATCCGAGGTTCACTTCATAATGCGAGTGCTCGTCCACCACCACGGACACAATTGGTCTCCAGGACTTTTCAGGGCGTAAAGGTTGATATCCCCGGGCACGGATGACTGTGGTTGCATGATTGTGAGTAAAAGAGGTTCCATACTGCCTACTGATAGACCTACTGGTGAACACCCAAGGACTTAGTAAGCGATGCAATGAGTAACTATAACGTTTCATTAGGCTTCTGCGCGCACCGTGACTCTATTTCTCCCATACATTGCATGTGTGGAAGTACCTCTGAATGCGGCGCAGCCAGAGTTTCGTCATCAGTGAATTGATTAGCACTAGTCCTCGACATCGTAACCTCGGCGACTGTAGAAAGATATAATTCTGCTCTTAGTATCAAACAATTACTATTTATACTACTAGTTCGAGAAACTTGAGTTGTTGATGGATAGCCATTGATGGTCATTAATAATTATAGAATACTAGCATGGAGGAGTAAGTGGATATTATACCCTCGCCGGTGAAAGCGGGTTACCGTCATGGAATCTGGGAATTCAATGATGGACGGTCTGGGGGTGGCTAGTCACCAATAGACCGGCCGTAGGGCATAGCATCAGCACACTCACAGCTCAACGTTGCCAAGCGTTAACGTTCTCATTTGTTTTGATGTATGTTGCGGATTACTAGCATGTCATTTGAGACTTTGCTGTGGAAAGATTTAACACCGTGACTGATCCACAAATTCTGAGAATAGCATGGCAGTTCATGACAAACCTAATTCGGAATATGAGATCAGGAGAGGGTAGGCTATCAATCTTCCTGTGTGTGCTATTCACTGTCGTTATCGCTCAAAGCCGAGCGCTGAATGTCGGATGTCCGCTGCTACCGAAGCCAGCGAATCATCCATTTCACTGGTTGTACCCGACCCTGATACAGCCCCATCACCTGAAGATCTCATTTCAACTCAATCCAATTCTTCAACTACCACTCATGGCAATAGTGCACGCCCGCCTTCAACGGGCACAGGTGATCTCTCTGTAGCCTGTCCGGGTTCCTGGAACACTTGCGACAGGTATGTGGGACGTTTTGGTCTACAAGCCCAATATTGACGCCATAAGTATCCACACTTGTCATACCATAGCTCCAGCATCTGAAGCCCTCGTCTCTGCTCAACCTGATTCTGCTACGTCAAATAGCAATAGCTTGCGCCCGCCTTCGACTGGCACAGATCGCTTCCTCGAGGACTTCCGCAGGTATGTGCACGACCTTTTCCCCTACAAATTCAATATCGACGCTATACAGTACCACCCGCACTCGTCAATAGCACAAACTGCATTGTATTCGACTCAAGTTGGTGCACTGGGTCACCTGCATTTGAAATTGACTCAGAGGGACCGGAGCAAGGAAGCAGCATTTTTTGGATGTTCATGCTGTATATTGATCAGCTCTCTAGCATAGCCGAGAGGCGGTCCATCTCCCATCCCCCCGATAGCACAATACGAACTGCGAGAGCCAATCAACTGCGTGTCTCGAGGCACGAACGTGCTATGCATTTCAGCCCTGGCTGCTTGATTAATATGATTATGTGTAGCCCGACCCTCAACATCCGGTCTGCAGGTGCTTCCGGTGCCAATGGGCCCACTCTTGTGGTATCTGATACGGGCTCAGTGGATTATTCAGTTGAGCAAATCATAGTCTCCTAGATGCCTCTGGATGCCAATGCGGAGAATATTACCAATGGCCACTGTGTTATAGCCGATCTATGTATGAGATTGACTGTCGGTCTTTCTTCACACACTCGTCCTGTGCGATGCTGTACAGCGATCATCGAAAGGTTTGTGGAACCAATGGCAGTGCCGGTTACGGTGCTGACTTCACTTCGTATTTGACTTCCCGGAGGAAATTTCTGTGGAATAATTCAATGTCCCCGACTGTCTACTCGAATCTCCCTATAGAACTGGCTATCGAGACTCCGGGTCGAACCGTTCAAGGAGGAGATCACGTATTCCTTCCATTTGATCGTGTATACTGAGCTAAGCCTGCAACCCTTGGAGTCTGCAGCGCCTCCCACGTGTTCGGCCGCACCGCTACCCCCAATCCCAAGGGCGTATCTGAATTATATGCGCCAAGTAAGTAGCTGCTTCAAACCACCCTTACCGGTGTTAGTGCACACACGTCCCCTCATACTTCAAACTGGTAAGCAGAAGCAATCCTCCATTCTCATCTGGCACTCCACAGCTGATCGATCTTCTTCAAAGACTTCTCCAGCAGAAAAGAAGGACAACTTAATTGGTATAACAAAGCGACAAGATTCAAATTGGTTATTCGCTGTTGCATGATTTCCGGGGATGTTTGATTATAGCAAGGTCTGGCGAATCCTGCAGAAGTGTCACCCGCGACAGGGAACTTCCACATGCAGGCGCTTATTAATAGCTAACAGAATACCTTCCGTCAAGAACGACACGTATTTTCATCCTTGAACAAGACCGACCTGATCTTCAACTGCCGGTCCTTTGTCTTGACACTTTTGGTAGTGTTGGGCCACTCTACACACGATCCCCTCATACGTATGCGCTCAGTGAACTCCACTGGCTCAATCAGTGCAGCCCCTCGAACTCAAGCTTGCTGCTAGGAATGCCCTATATGTTGGGTCAGTTAGCTGCCGCCACGGTGCAGAAACTGGGACAATGAGATCATCCCAAACCTATTCCCGACTCGACATTCAAGCTTCTGATAATCAAGTAAAGACCCAGGAACGACAGAACGATAACCTCGGAGACGTGCTACACAGGTACCAACATAAAAATACGCGAAGGTGGAAAATTCATCGATTGACTTTTAGGCGTCCACTATGGCATGAGAGTCCTGCTATCAGGGGGTTATTCAGGAAAGCACTCTATGAGGTAGAAGCCGCTCCCGCCTGCCGCTTGACAGACAGAACGTAAGGCAAGTTATTGTACTTTGCACTGCAATGGCACATACTACCTCCACAATAGTCCGTGATTGAGACTGGATTGAAGTTCTGCGAGTTAAGATTTGAATCCCAGATTCTACTCGGTGAGTGCTACGAGTAAATGCAGCATATTTTGTTTAGCATCGAGTCCTGCGTAACGACAACAGGTTATCCGAAACGCCTACGAATTGCATGCATCATAATGTCCCACTTATTTTGGACGTTGATTGACCCCCATTTTGATCTTTGGGCGTTTGTGGGCGCGGTATTTTCTCACTACTGACTTGATGACCTTGCCTTTCCTCATAGCAGTTTACAGCTGACGTGCGGGAAACATCGAGAAGATATGCTCATGGGACTATCATGTTTGTTCAGCAACTTCCTGTAGGTGCTACCTACCGACATTGTCGTTCAAGGCTAATTGTCGAGTATTAGCTGCTACCGATGCCCGCGCGTCAACCGTTGCACTGGTTGACCCCGGCGCTGATATGGCCCATCCACCTGAAAGCCCTATCCCAGCCAAACCCAAACGCACCACGAATAGCTCGCGGGCATCTCTGGCGAGTATAGCTAGTATTCCAACCATTGGTAATGCCGCTGTAAGCCAGCAAACTACCTCGGAGAGGTATGTGCATGTCATTTTTGGTTTATCGGTCTGGCATTGACGCTGTAAGGTATCCACGGGGGGGGGGGGGGGGGGTAATCCAGGTGCATCTGTCCCATTCGTCAACGAATCAGAGTACATGATATTCGACCTAGGCGCTTCTGCTTGGTCCCCTGCATTCAATCGTGACTCAGCAGGGTGGGATCAAGTAGGCGCTTTTTAGGGTGTTCATGCTGCATACAGACAAGTTCTCTAGAACCCAATGCCCCTGGGGGCGGTTCACTTGCCATGTTCCGGCTGGCGCAGAAATTGTCAGCTGCAAGCAGCTCAGTCTGAAGCGTGAGCGTGTCATGTATTTTGGCCCTGGCGTGCTAGTTGGTGCCCCGACCTTCAACCTCCGATCTCCGAGTTGCCCGAATTTTGTCCCTCGATCAATGAAATTCTTGGTGGAACTCTCAAAGATAAGGCATCGCTCAGCCATACCTGTTATTGAACGGCGGTTGGCCCAGAACGGCCCACTGCATCGGAACTAAACCTGAGGCATAACAATGCTGAGCACGTTGTTGTGTCCCGACTTGATACCGGTGACTCAGTTACCTCCAACTTACTAACCCATCTGCTGGAGATCTACGATCGGGGGCACTGGCAGATCTCAAATCGCGTGTAACACCCTTATTGTAATAGCCATCAGCTTACAATGTGTTTCATGCATATTTTACACAGTATTATTGAATGATCACGATATCAATGAAGGAGTGCTATTGAAGTCCGTTCAGGCGTGACAAATAATTGGTATACATATGTGATCCGTGTAAGTCAGTATTACAGGGAGAGTGTGTGTGTATTGTTCAGAATACACTATTTTTCGGATATATTATGCTCCGAGATACCTGATGGTCTCCTTGCACACCACGTAAATCCTCTGCACACTGCCCTAATAACACCGGCTACACAAACAACCACGCAGTGCAGCCCGTAGATGATAAACTGGAGGCTGATCAAAATGCCAGCCATAAAGCACATGACCAAAACAGCCTTGGGCCAGGCAGACCATGCCACTGCAATCAAAAAGGCCATCAAAGCGCATGCTGATATGAACATGCATACAGCAGGAAGACGCGATGAGATGCAAAAGAACAGATATTTTCCATATATGTCACGAGCGTGTTTCTGAGTGACAATAAGTGTTATATTCTTAGGCTGGTATGTGCAACGAGGAATTACCTGAAACTTCTTGGAGTCCGCTCCGCCATAAATCAAGAGGAACCAGCCATCGATTGCGAGGCCGATACCTGAGGCGACACTTCCAAGAGCTATTGAACTCCGGGCGAAACTATCAACGGAGAACAACGAGCCGGACGAAAAACCGAAGACAGCTGCGTCGAGCCTAGCAAAGTAAGATCCGTCGTTGGAAAAGAAAGTGACCTGTTATGATGGTACATACCCAGATAGAGCGACCAGCTACAATGAAGGAGGATAAATGAGGGCAAGTGGCACAGTAGCATAACGCACCGATGCACCGACAAAATACCATTCAGACTTAATCTTCTCTAAAATATGTTCGTATTCAGAGTCGCTGTTAGCCTCTCGAAGTTCGCGATAAGAAGAGAAAGAGTCAACGAGTGCATCGATGAACGATAACGAGTTGTCCACTGATATTTGCTCTGTGTATCTGGGCAAAAGGGAAGGGGCAATGGAAATAAGATCGTCGTCATGGTCTATAGATGTAGAATTTTCATAGCTTGCGTTAATGAGTTTCACATGCTCGTCCAGCGGGCGGTCATCATCCATGTCTGATGAGTACCCTCGAACACGTATGCAGGGTAATTCAGGTGAGACTGGGGGAGTTATAGCGCGACTCGAACAAGGGAAGTTGGTTGTCTCGTCTGATTCAGATTCAGACCCCGGTGAAGAGTGCCCGAGTGCTAAAATTCCAGTTTTCAGCCAACGAAACACGGATGACAAGGCCACTCATACACATAATGTCATCACCGAGGTAGTCCTCTGAAGTTGAGGAATCATGCACGAGTCTCGCCTGAGTCTCTGGGACCTCGAGCTTAGCAATGATATAAACTGAAACCACTTTTCCTCGACCCGATCCACGAATAGCAGACCGTGCCACAGAACTCAGTGGTATTTTGAAGGCTAAAAATCCTCAGCACAACATGTAATAGCAATTCATAGGGCTCACAATGCTCGGCACCCTTCAACTTGGACAGAGCCTGAAGCGACAAGGAAGTCGTTGCAACCAAACAGCGCTTCTTGTGTTTCTTCTTGCTCTGTGCCTGATGGTATACACTAATGTTCACTCGGGATCGGCTGTCTGCATCCCGCCTGCCAAAGACCTCAGTGAAAGAAGGGAAACTCTACATGCAAAAGGTGACCGACATTACAAAACGTTCCTTGAGGTTTGGGTTCTGTCCATCACATCCGAGGTTCACTTCGTAACACTGGTGCTCGTCCACAACCACAGACACAATTGGCCTCCAGGACTTTTCAGGGCGTAAAGGCTGATACCCCTGGGCACGGATGACTGTGATTGCATGACTGTGAGTAGAAGAGGTTCCAAACGGCCTAGTGGTAGACCTGCCGGCGAACACCCAAGGACTTAGCAAGCGATGCAGTGAGTAGCTATAGGATTATGCGCGCACCGTGACTCTACTTCTCCCATACATTGCATGTGGGGAAGTACCTCTGTATGAGACGCAGTCAGAGTTTCGTGGCGTATGAGATTAAGTCTAACGAGTGGCAGTGCAAAACTCATGAAGCTGCATTATGTAAGACTCCATGATATCCGCAGAATCAACCCTAGGAAAAGTTTTTGGCGGGAGATCACGCTTTTCGGACCGTGAAAATCACACTCGAAAGTGTGATTCGCTGTTTCCCCAGGAATCGACCAGAAATGTCCTTTTTAGGAAGTCCGCTTTGAGGCGTACAGTACGGTACAGTACAATGACTTGTGTGCTTGCTTTTATCTTTTCCCCTAGCGTGAACCGGAGATCTTTTTATGGAGCCCATGGATGTCGACTGCATGGTGATTAACCCTGCACTGGGAAGTCAAGCGCTCAGTTCCAGTGCGTGTATTTGTTAATCTTTTTCGCTGTGCTCACTCAAACGTCGTCTTTCAGATCTCAGACTCGAACGTTGGTGCTTCGTGCAGCCAGCGTTCAAGATAACACCAAGGAGAGGTCCTGCATTTTGGCCTCTGCTTGACTCAACTGATTCTCCATTGGGTGCAAGCCCTTATCCTCACATCGGCCGCCCATCATCCAGCCCGCATCCACCAGTGAACAGCGTTCCCAGAATGAACTATTTAGTAAGTTCTCCTGCTTGCTCGAGGCCTTCACTCACCATCATCTGTGTTCTTAGTCAGACACTGTCCATCAGGCAGCTGCAGCAGCTCTGCCGCGAACGCAAAATCAAAACTTCTAACACGCCCTCCAACCCTCCAACA
>MU836982.1:264709-277962 GCA_029603245.1 Rhizopogon salebrosus TDB-379 | reverse complement strand
CCGTCCAACCGTGTATAAAAGGTTGATTTCAGATATCTCTTCGTCTCTCAAGCTCCCTACATTCTTTCAACAAAGTTCATTAGCCCTCCCACCGAACACAATGTTAGCTCGTTTTTTCGCTACTGCTTCTCTTGTGGGCCTTGCAGTCACCGCTTCCCTTGTTGTCCGTGATTACTGCCCCGACGGCAGTACCGCCGTCTGCTGTTCCACTTATGACCTCGTGAGCAGCGAGTTTTTCTATTTATTTGCTGGTGGCTCATGGTTGTACAGGAGGCCAACTCGACCACATATGAGGGCCAAGGTTGCTTCGCCTGGTCTGGCGAGTCATGCGGCCCAAACTGCTGCACCACATTCGTACAAGTGAGTTAGTGTGATTTTCCGATCCTTATGCGTCTCACAGTGGTTTCAGGAGAGCGGGTACGCTTCTGGCTGCACTCTGGATGAAATGAGCCCTTCTTAATGTCTCTGGATTTTAGGCCTTACTCTATGATCTTGCGTACAGTTACATTGGTACATAGTTTTCCTTATAAGTTGTGTAGGATACATCCTCCACCTGGAGGTGAATATTCAATAAAGAAAAGTCCTATTTTCAGGTGCTGGAACTCGTGCTAGTCTGTGATAGACATGTATTTTACACAAAGTACAAAGCAATCCATTTTCATTTTGTTACAAAACTAGACGTCCAGAAGATATCTGGTTTGGCAAGGGATTTAGAGGACGAGAATGTGAAATGAGGTTTGTCTTCTCGTTGTGAAGTCGATAAGGATGCGATGAAGTATGCCAGTCATGATCAGAGAGGGCGTCAAAACTTGGGCAAGGCAAATCTTCCGTGAGCAGACGCGAATTTCGAAAACCGAAGCGGAACCATAAACAATACCATGACAAGATGACGAATCGGATTAAATCTTCTGACCGATTCACAACTGACAAGCAACGTCAAGACCCTAGTATGATCTGTTTCGCGAGGGCCGATTTCGAGGTGATTTGGAGGTAGATTTCGCGCCTCGGGGGCAACAACACGTCGGACTTCCAAACACTAGAAAGTCCGGGATTTACCACGGCCGCCGCGTCGCGTTTATGTCGATGTTTTTGGCACCGCATGTCTCGTAGTCTTAGATTCCTTCTCAGTCCCCAAATCCTCGTACTCGGTATTTCTCTGACTGGAGATTACTCTTCTCGTGCGAGTATCGACCAAATCGACCAAAAGCTCTCTGTCAGCACGCCGACTAGAATTACCACAGCGATGTTTAAATTTCGCCGATATCGATACTGTAACATGGTTAGCCCTATCCCGCAAGGACTACGATACCTATACGCTAGGCTAGTTGTTCATTAGAGGCGCGTTGGTGCGTGAGATGCACATGACCGGTGCCAGAGACCTTGTCCAACGCCTCCGAGCCAGGATTCCCCACTGCCCAGATATCAGAGGCTTGCCTTTCTGCCTCTCATATTTATTTATCGCCACCAAGTATAGGCGCTCTCGTACAAAAATGATGGGGCTTTGGGTCCATTGTCAATTGGACCAAATCCTCATCACTGGTGTACATATTGCATGTTTACATCACTGCAGGGCGCACCTTTATATCCTACTACCAGCAGGACGCTTCGAGTTGAGGTGAATGTCACCTATGTTTCAGAGATCGAGGAACTGACATGCTCGGTTGGTTCAACAGATGTAACAAATTGTATTGTCAGTGTCGTACAATCTCTACCGGACTTCTCAAACTCGTTTTTTTTTCGTGCGAGGTGACTCAAGGACCTTTTGTAGCGCTACTTCATCGTGCACACGACTCAAACGCACAGGCAGATCGTCTCTTGACGTAGTACGCGCCAGCGAGTTGTGTTCCATTCTGCGCCATTTTGTCACAAAATTCAATGAAGTTCATAGTAGTGACCTATCATGAACCAGATGGAAACATTGAGGCATTCGACAAATATGTGATGAACGACATCCCAATCCGCCTCGTCTGCCTATCGAACATGGTGATGTGAGCGAGCACTGTCCCTGGATGAAAGTTCTATGCACCCTCCTACCATGTCAAATACGCAATTCTGTCTCACCGATAGCTGCGTCAGGGAGAACCTACTCACAAAGAGATGGATGCGGGCACAGCAGCAGAAATACGAAAAACAGAAGATGTTTTGCGAAAGGCCAAGGAGTACGATGCGGAATTTGCATGCTCAGATACCTTTTGCATCGGCAAGAGAGCTCGATGAATCAATTCGCTCCATGTTTCGGTGGTACAAGCGCTCCGCTACCTGCACCGTCCATGTGGCCTAAAGCAAGACCATCGAGGATATAATGGATAGCAAGGGGCTGGACTCAACAAGAACTCCTTCGCCTGGCATGATCAAATTATTTAACGATGACTGGATACCCACGACGAAGGATACAAATGACAAGATCTACTCTGCGGGGTCCGGCATAATGAAGACTCTGGAGTCAGGTTCGCCCAGGGTGGATGCCTGCATGACGTGGGCAGCCAGACGCAAAACAACAAGGGCTGAAGACGTGGCCTATTCCCTGATGGGTATTTTTGACCTCAGCCTGCAGATCGCATGCGGGGAAGCGGGGGACCGCGCATTCTGCAGACTAATTGAGGTTATCATGCAAGCTGGTGGCCCCTCGGTCCTCAACTGGAATGGCGAAGTGCAAGGCATCCAACCTCACTAGCTATTCCGCGATCACCGCGAAACTTTTTGGGCCACAGAGAGGCTATATGGGGTGATTCGCAACTGGAGGTGACTATGACCAGCCACAGATTACGAGTGCCTCTGGCGATGTTTCCTCTCAATATCTGTTCGATGGTTATAAGGGTTGGGCATCGCATCTTTACACTCAATCGACCCTGTGTACAAATACTTCACCGGTATGCACTCGGGGTCCTCAATTATTCACTTGTCGACGATGTATCACACGAAGTATTATGCATCGCAGGTAAGTTGCCTGGATTCATCTTATCTAGAATTACAGATATTGTCACACTCGTCTGACGGACCAAACGTCGGGATTTAGATCGTGGAGGACAGCGCCATTGCTGTCGGGCCTGGTCAATGTTAATTTCCGATTCCATTCATGTTTTACATGGATCCTAAGCACCTAAAGACTGTCTACTTGTAGCAGTGGCTCTACGGTGATGAGCACTTATGATCTAGCATCTGCTTGCCCATAGGATCCACTGTGCGACAATAGTATATCTTCCTGTAATGATTTAATGTATGGACTACGTCACGGTTTACTTTGGGGACAAATTTGCGAGGAAAGCTTGAGGAATTTAGAAATCTGAACGACATGCGGTCGTCATCCCCACTCATCGTCTCAGATTTACACCTTTGCAATGTAAGGTAGCATCTGCGTTGGGTGCAGCGACTACGAGAAAGATACGAGTTCAAAGGGGAAGTAATTCACCATGAGAGGTTCAGCAAAGGGGAATCAATTCACTAAAGCCATGAAAGCGACAGACACATTTATTATATCTACGCAGGATGGTCAAAGCAAAGAAAGGAGAAAGGGAGTGGCACGTCAAGGCGATACAAATGGAGTCCGTCGTCAGGGGATCCTTACAGCAAGTATTCAGAATCATCCGCATGAAACAATAACTTATAGCGACCTACATTACCTACAACATCAGCTATATTTATTTTTGCACTCATTCTTTGCTCTTAAGTACTCACGACGTCGCAACCTGCTGACCTCCAATCGACATGTCCAAAAATTGACCTTGTAACGCATGCATACCACCACCACCACCACCACCACCACTGTGGGCTCCAGGACTTTGTTGTGGATAGGGAGAACCTGCCGCATACTCGCCCGGTGGACTCGTACCATACCCTGGCCCCGCCGGTGAACTCTGAACATAACCAGCAGCAGGCGGCGGCCCATAGCCACCACCTGCTTGTGGCCCATATCCGTGCGACTCAGGCCCCGGCCCCGGCCCGGTAAACCCGCCCTGCGCAGTGGGAGAGTGCGGTTGCTGATGCGGCGGAGAAGCATATCCATACGAAGCTGGGGCACCTCCAACCACTGACGTAGTAGTTGCCGACCGACGCAGCGAAGACCCACCGCTGGCTGAAGTCGTGGGCGACCTCTGCGGGGCAGATGCAGGGTCTTGGTAGTATGGCTGTGGTGCGTATTGGCTTTGTGCGGGGTTGGCACCCCCAACCACCGACGTTGCAGTTGCGGACCGACGCAGCGAAGACGCACCGCCGACTGAAGTTGTCGGCGACCTCTGCGGGGCAGATGCAGGGTCTTGGTAGTATGGCTGTGATGTGTATTGGTTTTGTGCGGTGTAGGGCGCGGCATGCTGGGAGGGTGGGGATTGGTGCATGGCTTCTGGATGTTCCTGAGCCTGAGCCTGAACCTGATATGGGTCTTGTGATGGCTGGCTTGGTTGAGGGGTTTGCTCTAGCGCTGGCGATGCATCCTTTACACCTGGCACTGAAGTAAAGTACACTGCTCCAGCTGGGTCCGTGCCACCCTGCGCATAGTATTGTGCCCACGCCTGGGCGTTTGGATCTGGGTAAGTTGCATTCGGATCGAAGATGTAGGGAGGTCCAGCGGCTTGGGACTGCTGAGCTTGCTGCTGCTGCTGCTGCTGCTGCTGCGGCTGCTGCGGCTGCGGTTGTGGTTGTGGCTGCAGCTGCGGTTGCTGGGCATGCACTGCAGGCGAATACTCCGGTACCTGTTGCGCCTGTGGTTGAGGCTGCGGTTGTGGCTGCTGGGCATGTACTGCGGGCGAATACTCCGGTACTTGTTGCGCCTGTGGCTGTTGATGGGGATGGGTTTGTTGGGGTGATTGCTGAGGATAAGCTGCTGGAGGAGATTGCTGAGGATAAGGTGTTTGCGAAGTCTGCGGGTAGGGGGACAGTGCAGGCTGAGGGTAAGGAACTCCACTAACATGGCCACCGTAAGGTTGCCCTTGTTGATATCCATATGCAGGATCAGGATGGGGCTGCTGCTGAGGCGGAGGCTGGTAAGCATTTAGGCCACCATATCCATATGGCTGGGGTTGATCTTGTCCGTATCCGTAGGGTTGTGGCGGAAGCGGATTGGCGTCGTACACTGCAGGACATAGTGAGATAGGATAGATGACAGATAGTTTTCTTGCTTACTCCCAGCGTGGCGCGCAAGGCTTTCTTCCATTATCCGATCAAATATTGTGCGTGCTTTCACAAAGGCCTCATTCATCGATACCAGATCAGCTGTTACATTCGTTAAGCTGATTGTCCAGCGGAAAGGGGAAGAAGAAATCGCACCTCGCTTTTGACTGTACTTATCTATGAGCTTGACAATCTTGGGACGGAGGGCCATGCATGAGCGGTATAACTCTTGAATTTCCTCGTTATCGGCTAGGTTCTCTCGTGACACATCCAGATTCCTCAGCATCGTCAATAATCGATCGACATTCGCAGCTTGAGCAAATACAGCTGCTTCTTGTTCTACCTCCCGCGCAAGCTCAGCTGCCGTTGGCTCAGGAAGAGGTTCCTACGCAACTTGTGAGCCATTGTTATGATTAGGTAGGTGCGAAGAGTGACGTACAACATAATTCACAGGGAATATTCCTGTCCTTCCTTTCAATTGCCCTCGCCACCAATCCTTGTAACCTCGATCCACAACCTTGATCACGTCACCTTTTTCAAAGGCAAGTTCGCCAGGTTCCGTTGGCTCAAACGCATGCAAGGCGCGGACGCGAGTGACTACCGGTACTTGGGATGGGAGCGACGTCGTCGAAGAGGCAGCCTTGGTCGAGACACCGCCGCTTGTAGCAGGGTATCCCCCTCCGTGCCCATTGTGACTGGTTGGTGTATGTGCTTGTGCTTGTTTTTTGGGACTCGGAGGAGACTGCGCTCGGACATACCCAGATGCATACTTTGATGCACCAGACGAACCAGCTGAGGGTGCGGGTGCGGGTGCGTAAGTAGATCGCCCGCCCTTGTCGCGCATGCTCATTTCGATAACACGCTGAAGTTCTTCCTCTTCACGCCGCCGTACCTCGTCATCAACCGTGGGTGGGGGTGGCTCGGATGGAGCTTCAAATTGGTAATCTATGTGCCAGCAGATAAGTCAGGATCCATAAGGTAATGTAATGAGGGGGTGGCCAAGTGACAGGGATAAACGTACTCTTTGCTTTCAGACTGTTGTAGCACTCCTCCATGATTCCTAGGGTAGGGTCTCTTTCAAAATCGGCTGTCCACATCGCGATGAGGCCGAGAGTTCTCCGACGGACTTTATCGTGTGTTGTCTGTCAATCAGCCAGTTCAGTTTTGCGTCCGCGAAGCATATCATGAAGTAATTGGGATTGATGGACAATGTCAGATTAGGAGTATACACGTACCCGATCGACGACAAGCTTCTCCAGTGCACCAGTGAATGCTCTGCTGGCAAGCTCGCGATGAAGCTCGATACCACAATTCTTTGAGAGAGACTCTGCCAGCGAAAGTGCGTATAATTGTACATTGGGACTACGGTGTGTCAGGCGTTTCAAGAGTGCTGCGATCACATTACGAGCCCTGCCCACGAAATTGCGTCAGGATGGAACTAGGCCACCAGAAGCATATTAGACACTCACCCTTGCTCTCCCTCCTCCTGGACTTTATCACATAGATTGAGTATGACTTCCCAGTTCTCAGCTGTTAGATTCTCGTCAGTAGCCTTGGCTGAGACAAATTAGACAGCATGTCAGTATACGACAGGTCTCGTTGGTGGACATGGCGCATTCACCGACTGTGTCATCGTAGGGATTGATTTGTGTTCCTCTGAACATTGTCCGACTGTTTGAGCTAGCTGGTCGTTGAGATGGGCAGGTGACGGATACTCGTTGAGCAAGTTATCAAGCAAGCCAGCTGCGGAGGCAGTGCCGCAGTCTACCGTAAATACCCATCATCTGAACGTTCTATCGATTGATTGATTCATACACATAACAATTCCACTTCCTCAAGGATCATGGCTAGAAGTAAGCCTGATATCCCATTACAATACGTCTTAACTCATCTCCTTCAGTTCCCCGCAACTTTCGTCTCTTAGAAGAGCTGGAGAAAGGAGAGAAGGGTATAGGCGATGGCAGCTGCTCGTATGGTCTTATGGACGGCGACGATATAATGATGAGCGACTGGAACGGTACAATTGTTGGCCCAGGACATGTATGTGCATCCCAGTCCATACCCTATCGTCTACTGATCGATGTACTCGGCGCTCAAACCTGTTGCTGTATTGCATTCGCAGACAGTCCACGAGAACCGCATCTACAGTCTCAAGATCCATTGCGGTGAAGACTACCCAGACAGGCCACCCACCATTCACTTCCTCTCCCGTGTTAACCTTCCTTTTGTATCTCAAACGAACGGCAAGGTCGATCCTGCGAAGCTTGCAGCGCTTTCCCAGTGGGGGCGGGATAGTAGTATTGAGACCATCCTTGTTGGTATCAGGAGGTATGTGCATTATTTCCTTACCTTACCTCGTCATCGCTCGCATCAACAATACGGTGTCCTTACTGATATCCTATCTGCGCAGGGAGATGGCAACAGCCAACAATCGGAAGCTTCTCCAGCCTCCGGAGGGGAGTACCTTCTAGAATCACTTTTATGCTTACAAGTCAATTAGCTGGCCACGCTTTACAATGTACAAGATGAATTTTGCAAGATGAAAAATATACCTCAAACGATTTGTTTAAGGCATTTTGCCGATATATGGCACATCTAAGAGTTGAGCTCGTCGAATGATAGCAGTTTCAGGTCAGTATTCGTCTTCACCCATCCTGGATGCGCCGCCTCCCCGTGGATTCAATCGAGGGAGGAGCATTATCAGTGGATGAAGTTACAATATAGATGTGGGTTAGTCTTCCATTGACGGCAGGAGCTATAGGACTTCCTACTCGAATAGCAAGCTAAGTTTACAACTCCTCTTTGAAGTCGCCAATAAGCGTAGATGGTGAGTGGCGCACACTGCTAGTGAGCCAGACATGTACCACAATCATACTGATGGTGCACAATGATCAAGGTCCGAGTCATTACGACTCACACGAACTTGGCATAGCATTTTACATGGATATAACACAACCCACGCTTGAAGTGGTCGTGCGTTGGGCTCAGCTGAGAGAACGAGCAGAAACACATCTATGGTAGTCTATATTCTCTTGGATTCATGATAAACGCGTCGTCATCTACTATCACTGACCTGACCTTAGGTCAACATAGCGCAGCGGTCGTAATTTCCACCTTGGTTCGCCCCCCACCATTCTGGGAACAAGTGGGGGGTTCCGCCAGCACCTTGCACCGCAAATGACAGGATGAATACCATAACTTGGGTGCCTCCATCAAGGGCTACATCACTTGATGAGATCCAGGTACCCAAGACAGACGCGGAAAACATTCACCAGCACCGACAATATAGTTGTATTTTATAAACCAGCGGGGGTAACGCGTGCGCACCCACCACTGCGAGAGGAATGCGATCACGAAAAAGGAAAGATTAGACGAGTTGATCCCGACACCAAGCCACCCGATCGAGAAGCTGCGAAATATGTGAGCGTATTGGTAACTAACGATAATTCAAACATGCAGCCTCTGACGTACGCGATGACTGGAGTGTACAAATAATCCGCACGAAGCTTTGGCCAGTACCTGTGAACTACCCAGAACGGAATAGGCACGAAGAGTCCAACCAGGTACGCCCAAGGGACCCATTGGTACCGTCGACCAGCGGAAAAGAGCTCGTGGCTGAGACCGCCCCATGCAATTGCCTGGGAATTGTACTGTTGCGGTTGTTGCCCGGACCAGATATTGGTGCCCTGAACGGATAACAATATTTCACGTTGGTTATCAATGATTGAATTCATCATCACTACAATTTGCGCTGTCAGTTTGGCATTCAAAATGATGTAATGCGAAGTGCACGCACTGAAGTTCAAGACAGCGCCAAGCAGCGTCCCGGAAATCTGAGCGGTGAACGCAGCGCGAGGTGGTAGCTTCGCATCTATAAATGGTAGTCAGGTTCTGTCCGCGCAACGGCTGAACTGTGCGCACACTGAGCAATCTTGAGGTCACGCAGTAGTAGTAAGCCTTGGGTGACGGTGTCTGCAACATTTGGTTAGCCGAATATCGTGGGCTATAAGGTCGACACGTACTATAGCCATATAAAACAAAGTACATATTTGCCACTGTCACATTGTCAATCACACTTCACATTATTAATAATGAGCAGAGTAGTCACCTGGCTTTCCGCTGTGAAGGTAACCACCAATCATCTGGATGAACCTGCAAGCGAATTAACAAAAAAGATCTGAAGTAAAGAAGAAACCCACGGCTGAATGATGAATGCCAATCCAGTAATAGCGTAAAGTGCGCCGAAGAATAGGATCGAGATGGTTGCCAGTAAGAGCGAAACAATGAAGCCCCACCTTCACCATTTATCAGTTTAGACCACATTTCCCATAAAAGCTACTTACCAGGGCAAAGTCGAGTCGGTCTTATATATAACGACCAGGGCAATGATGAAGCACAGGAGAAAAACAACGAAGTACCAGCTGTTGGGAGCGTCGGGGTACTGTACAGAGGTATTCATGTTGATGAAATGATACACCAAAATGTGAAACTAACCATCAGCATCTGCTTGTAGTGTGGGTCGATCTCCTTATCGTTGATATCCTGTTCCTGCATTCCATCGGCTTGCCAGATCTTCCAATCGAAATTTGCCCACAATTGCTTGATGCTTGACAGAGTCATCCAACTCCATGCAGAGTGCAAGTCATTCCAGTTCCAGAGGAGAAGATGGGTAAAGGTAGCTGCTAATGCCTACTCCAAGCTGTCAATTCGTATAGCTCCATCGTATTTGATAGAATTACCAGATTTGTGCTAATCAAATAGACAACCCAGGTACTGGCATAGTAAGGTAATCCTTGGTCAGCAAGAAGTGTGGGATCGACTTCGTAGTCGGCGTTGAGAATAAGCGTTTGATTGTACTGTGTCCCATTCTCGTAAAACAGGAGTTGAGAAAGCTACATATGAATTGGTGTCAATAATCTGCAACCTAGATCTGATTGTTGACTAACGAATGGGAAGTTCTTGGCCTTCCATATGTTGTTGAAATATACAGCAGCAAACACGACTCTAGACGTAAGGTCAATGCAGGCCGAATCACAGCAGAACAGTCCCACATGCAAAGAAGGTAGCCCAAGAAATTCGAGAACTGTTCGAAGAAGTACATAAGGCTCGCGTCCCACGAAAGGCGATAAAAGGACATAACATACCTGTGCTTTGAGCGGAATAGTCATAGGGTTCACAATACCAGAAATATACTATAGCAGCCCCGGTTAGTCAAGCGATTCACGTCAAAGTTTTGTTTACACTCACTTGCCAGTCAAAGGAGATAGACAGGAACCCCAGACCCTCGTTTCCGTTGCTGCCACCAAAGACTTGCGAGACGACAGTACTGTTAGGAGCTGAAAGACAAGCGATGGAAAAACCTGTTAAAAGCGGGAAGATCCACTCAGGAAAAAGTTCCCAGATGAAGATTCTGAGTTGATTAGTGTATCTATCCCAGTCCAATCGCAAGGACTTACATAATGAATACGATGTAAAAGACTCTGAGCTTCTTCCGTGCAGCCATCCCACCCTCGAAGAGAGCGTCAAACATGGACAGCAATGGTAATACACCAGGATATAACATCTTCGATGGGTATAGCAAGATGCCTGGTACGCATGAACGCCAATTTCAACACACGTTCAAGGGTTGACATACTTCTCATCATCCCACCGATCCCGAATCTAAAAGGAACGTGAGCATGCGCCACAGAACTAACAGAGTATTTCGTGCCCAAGTAGTTGAGAAGAGAAAAGTAGGAAGATTGAAGCACCAGGATTGGGCGTGATGTTGTAATACAAGCTTTCAGAGATCAATAAATTCCATCAATACAATGGGTCATGTTTACTGACCGCTGAACAGCGAGAACTTCAGTCCCCAAAGCAGAGTTGGCAGAAGCGCTTGCCATGATAACGACAAAAGCGGCCTCTTTCTTGTTGAATGGTCCCTGCGAACGTTTCTTTGAGCATGAAGTAATAGGCGTGGACAACTCGGTTTACGGGATTCAAATAACGGAAGAGTCCACGGCGAGGGATAAAGGTCTCCATGAAGATACCCTGGACATAGGAGACAACGGAGAGAAACATCAATGACACTAGAATAGTTTGCTGTGACAATGATCTGAGCATTGAAGAGTGTCATATTCACTCGTCCACTCCGCTACTCACAGGCTTGAAGTAATAAATTTCCGCTACAAGATTGATATCAATGAGCAGGCTGAAAGCGAACTCAATGAAGCTCACCTAGTACTCCTCCAAAGGCAGAAAGGCTGATACCAAGGAAGAATGCACGGAATGTCCAAGGATTCAAAGTGATGTCATCCTCCACCGAGATAACATGTGTAGCGATGTCACGCTCATCGGACAGGACGGCTTCCTCGCTGTGAGCATCTACCGTCACTGTTTCAACGTCGCCTTGCCCATTGAACAATTTCTTGTCACCAAGAGCCTCACTAGGAGCAGCGCGGGCCTCGATCGCTCCTCCAGAGCTCAGATTCATCGTAACAAGGCAGTACCGCAAGAGAGGCGAAAGACTCCCTGAAATCTATAAGTATATGCCATAAGCATTCCGGATAAAACTATGCTTCGCATAACACGGCAAAACCAGTTTTGCGGTTCAGTAGATCAGTAACTTTTATGCCAGCTAGGCTGAGCTGGATAATGAAATAATGGTTGCAAGTTCTGATGGAGCTGACACGTCATACCATAGTCTCCCCTGGGCAGACCAAATAGAAGGAAGATAGGTCGTTCCTTCTTTATTATGGTCGTGCCACGTCTTGCTATTCGTTCCGCGAGAGCCTTTCCAAGTTCTCTTTAGATGCTGTGAGTAACGTGGGAGCCACTGCGACTGGGCAGTTCACGAATCTCAACTAATTATAATCACGTGTTGATTCATCGATTTCCAAGCTCTGTACAGGCCCAGGCATCGCTATAGTCCTGCGTCTCAAGACTCGGATGCGGGCGGCCTATTGTCATCATTGCAGGAACAACTTGACCGTATGTCGTGGACCTCTGAACCGAGATTTAGCCCGAGTGAGTACTCTCCATATGATCAAGGAAGGTAGACACTTCTCGAAGTTCAAACTTCAAAGGAATCTTGAACACTCTATTGCAAGATTACGACGCTCCTCTTTTGATTCGACTGTTAGCAGCTGAAATTGAAAATTACGCCACTAAGCGAATATCGCGTGCGTGACTGTCATATAAACTGAAAATGACTTGTTACTGCTGCTACCCGTATTCAAATACCGTGATGGTAGTGATCGTTTGCTGTCGTCGTTTCCCTCACCACAGAGCATGTCGGAGATTATCGAGACGCACGGAGGCGTTAACTCATACAATGAGCCAACGCGAAGCTTCTTTTGACGCCGTATGGCGTTTCCAGTACATTTCTCTCACCTGCCAATTTCCGAGGTGCGCTTGCATACTTAAGAACATTGCTCCAGAGCCTGCAAGCTGACTTACCTGTCTGCACTACATTCACAATCGCAAACGAACTACTAGAACGCACAGGATGCAAAATAGGGGCACTAAATGAACAATTCGAAGAGACCTTTGGGTGGAAACTGACGTGATTGTACAGGCTGGCACAACGAGTGGACATTCAACACCCCCCTTTAAGCCGGAAATACTTTCGCGTGGTGGAATATACTTGGTGCGTGGGCGTGATTTTATTTTGGTGCATTTGGACCACCATACCATAATACTTGTACCCCACCCTCACGCACGTGTTCTACTTGTAGGTTTTCACTTGAGTTGTGTACACTCATTCGTTGTTCTGTAGACCCTCGCAGTGAAAATATTTCGGTACTTAGCAACACCGACGAACGGACAGGCTCAAAGGTGGCGTGATTCCATTCGGCGATACGCTGTGATCAGAATGCCCAGACACTTATCGACATAATTCAAATTGGGCAATGGTATGGTACTCACAAGGTATATAGCTAGATTTACCATGCATTCTAATACGTGATGTTCACTTCCTGTAGGCTGAGAAACCAAGACCGCGCAAGGAACATTACCGACCGACGGTCATGGACCAACGTTTGCTTCGTGCTGTTGCGACAGGATGAAAGGGCACTGGTTTTGGACGCTAACGTTGACGTAACAGACAATGCGCATGACAGGGACTGGATGACTTGCAAGATGAGGATGATTTCTTGGGCGCTGGCAGT
>MU836982.1:222058-248774 GCA_029603245.1 Rhizopogon salebrosus TDB-379 | reverse complement strand
TTGTCGATCAGGAATTTGCCATGAGGCCTGCGAAATGAATGAAAGGCTGTCCCAAATGGGGCAACTCTAGTATTCGATCTGACAGTCGGTCCATGCCCAAGTTGTCCATATCGCAGAACGCCTGTAAACTGCCTCTGTGATACTCACTGGAAGGCGATGGATTATTTAGAGGTCAATGAATATTCCGTATTTAGAGCAAAGGGAACAGAAACTTTACTCCACAGCAAAAGAAGCCACAAGACAGTTCGAAGATGAGGTGAAACACTGCAACAAGGGTTGTGATTGTGGCGGTACTAAAAACAAATATTCCCAGCATCAGCTCCAACCAATTCACCATATGAACTAGGGTGTGGTCCTCAATTCCGTACGAGACGCATCGTTGGGTAGTAAATATTGTGGAATGTGGCAACTCTGGCAAGTTGTAAACCTGTGCAATTGGCATCTCGACGGCGCCAACATCAGCATCAAACTTACTGGAAGCAATCATCGATAATGCAGCTATCTTCTGCGTGTCAATGCGCCTTTGTCGGCGAAGCCATACAGCAAGTGCGAAGCCCGGCCTGAAACTGAGCGGAACGTGCAGCCGAGCCCGGAACAGAAGAATTCTGCGTGTTAAGCGCATCGAACAATGTAGCATCAGCCACAGTGCAAGCCATGCCAGGTGTCAACAATGGACACACAGGATACAAGTTTGGCTTCGGTCATACTTTGGACTACCGTCGACGGCAAAGACTCGGTCAGTGCCGGAGGCGGATAACTCCATCAGCGCTTAAAATGCGCCACTACCTAGTCGCAAATCAGGCAAAATACTAGGGGCCGATAATTGAGCGGTACTCGATCGATGGATACCGCCGACCGGCCGTCATACAGCGTCCTACTCCGGAAAATAACAGATTGTGGTACTAATTGGGCTCCTGTAAGCTCACTGGCAAAAACGAGAATATCGGAGCCGGCTGACCAGTCATGAATACTGAGCTACCCAATAGGCATTGTCCTCGTTACCGTCGAAAGTGTGCCCCTTTGAGCGATCGCGGCCACCGACGGACTCCCTGAATATGACAGAACACCCAAGGACAGGAATGTCATAGCCTACTTGGGAAATTCCGAGTGGGATGGGATTATTATTTCCGCCAGAAGTGATGTGGCTAGACACGGCGGCGAAGTCAGAGTTCGAGTACGGGCATGACAGAGAGGGGCCAGGCCAATGTTCTGACAGCATCGCAGTACACCAAGCAAGGAGACCCCAGATGGTTCGATGGTTCCCTCTGGATCGGACACAGAGGTACTGCCAAGGTCACAGCCCGGAAGGACCTACGTCCGTGAGCCCTGAACAAGTACGTGGATGCTTCTTCTGATACTGACGGGTAGATCGTTTTCAGCCGAGTTCGGGGCATGCAGTACAACGGGGCGGGGAGTATCAGAAAAAGCCGGACAGGCCGAGTAATCTGCATTTCAGCAGCTCCAACTTTCAAGGCGGGGTCAGGGCAGCTAGAGCCGCAAAGCTTCCTCGACTCGGACTGCACTGGTTCTTTATGTCAGGCGCTGGCGGGAGGCGGGGGAAAATGGAGTACTAGTATGTAGTCCAGGATGCACGTAGCCACCGGGTATAAGGTAACATAATCGTCGATGTGGGTTAGTGTTGTCAACTTGTCAAGTTGCGTCAAGGGACACGGACGCAATTAAGACAATTATAGCTGCATGCTGTAGTGACAAAATCTTCGGTCCCACGATAGGGCTAAGATAATTTAGCGGTTATAGTAGTACATCCATGGTTGCTGCCATATGGATTATTGTCTCGCAGGGAATGTTGACTACTTTAGTCTGAGAATTATACCGACAAGCAAGGACATAGATGCACTGGCAGAACAATATATGTGTGCACTGCAGCTGCACCAACAGCGCTACGCGGGAGTAGTTGTGCGGGAACAAGCGGAAGGAGGAGTTGATATCGTGGGATTTACATCTAGATTCGGCAGTTCTTCTCTCCGAGATCAAAGGAGACATACTTTCCACTCTTCTTGTTCGCTCCATGGTCTTCGGCGTGAGCAAGGGGCGGCTGCTGTCATTCAGGTGGCTACCCGATGAAGATGGAGATTAGCCCTTGGTACCTAATCTCTTCAAAGAATCAGATGCAACTCCAAAGAAGCTGATCCTCCAACAGTACAAATACTCAGCTTCCCTCGACCTACCCCCATCCCCACCGAATCATGAACTCAGGAATCATGACCCTCCCAGCTTGGAACCACCTTCCGAATGAGCTTCACCTAGCTATTGTGCGCTTCCTGCCCCAGCAGGACACCCGCGCGCTTTCACAGACCTCCTCCACGTCCTACTCTCTCTACGTGCCTGAAATTTTTGCCACGGTCACTATTCCAACCCGTAGTGCTCTGCGATCATTCGTCAAGCACGTTCCAACCAGATACGGGGCGTTCATCAGGCATCTCACCGTTTGCACAAAACCTGACGACGGAGCACTCGGAACAGAAGTTAGCTGCACAGATGACCTTGCAGCTCTTCTTGCCACTTGTTCCTCCTTGTCGTCGCTCTCACTCTCCCTTGCTGCATCTCTTGATGCATCTACGATTGCTCCTGTGTTTGCCGGTCTAACAACGGTCCAACAATTCGAGATCGGCTGTTGGGGTCAAGAAGAGGCTGCGCCGGTGTAAGTGATCGCGACCCTACTCGCACAGCCTTCACTGATGTATCCCCCATGCACAGGTCTGAGCGCATCGCAGTATTGCTGGCCGCGTCCTTGCCTTCCCTCACACATCTCACTCTGTCACGCATCACTCGTTCCGCGTTGCATGTAGGCACTTGCACCCTCCCAGGTGTCCCACTGGTGCTCAATGACTACGATGTTCCTTCACACCCTGTCCTCGGTGATGAACTTTGCATTCCAAGCCTCCTGAAACTTTCCAACCTCAAATCACTTGATCTGAAAGACGTGTGGATCGATTGTGATGAGAACATGGATGTGCAGGGAGGATGTGGGGGACTTGAGCATGTAGCCCTCTCTGGAAGCATGTACAGGGATGTGGGACTGGAGAACAAGGCCTGTTTGGCATGGCTTCGAGCTTGCGGCCCTTCATTGCGGTCATTAAAAACTGGGATTCCACTCGCTGAATCCCCCCCGTACAACTGCCTTGGAAAGGACTGGATGGCTATGGAGGAGGATGGGCCTGCCCGTTCTCCTTTACCCATCCTCACAGACTTTCACGTGGATGCCGAACGAGTTATTGTGGGTGACCTTGTGCCCATGCTCAGCGTCTTGGCCGCTTGTGAGATCAAGCAGATCACAATAGCCAATGCGACAATGCGTGCGGCTCAGGATACATTCACAAGGGAATGTGCATCTGACGACTTCGAGGAGTGGCAGGAAGGCATTGAACGTTTCCTCCGCATCCGCTCGGAAGACTGGGGTTCACTCAAGCGTGTAGAGTTGGATTTCGGTCAGGACACTCAGAGGGTCTGGAACTTCTGACATTTTTTTGGCATCGTTTGGTTCTTTTTTTGGTTTATTTTCTGCTTTCCCTGGGCAGCACATACTTTTGTAACACAACATTCACATTTTTGCTCGGTATTCGGATTAGGCATTTCATTGTACAGTTATTGTTCACTCTCTTCATTTTTGATACCAGCTTACTTTTAGCTAAAGAGAGCAAAAAAAAAACCGCTCAACTCGCTCGCGCGTAGTACCGACGATGACCACACTATACCCAAACTTTACCTAGACTTTTTAGGCAGTGAAATGATATCATTTTGGAACATACGCCACATCATATTGTCCATCCGTACTTCCGGGTGTAACGGAATCGGCCCACATCACGGGACGGACTCGGCCCCCGCAACGGGCCCGGGTCATGGGCTACGGCAGGTTTGGCCTAGTTTTGATTTCATTAATTGATATAAAAGTCAAGACTGGGCCAATGCTGGGGTGGGAGTGGGTCTAGCGCCGACGGACTAGGAGGTCCTTGCATAGGTGGCACGTTCGAGATCCTAAAGGATACATGTATATCAAATATATATACACAGGTACATGGCGCACGGGCGGCCCATTAAGGGACACTGAGCGTTTAGGATTGTGCTGCGCAGGGCTTGCTCAGTCGGCATCTGTGTCAGTTCTAGGTATCACGTCGTTCTCAGTACATGTGATATCTGGCGGATACAAGTTGAAACCGCAGCCGCATTGTCAGGAACATGGCCAAATTGAAAATCATGAATAGATGTGGCTACGAGGAGGTTATTAAAAGACGAGGCAAATAAGTGGTGGGTACTAACAGTTGATAAAGTTGTGGATAGTCCAGGGACGCGCTGTGCGTGCCAGTGTGTAACCGAGTCTATAATAAGGGACCTCACATCTGCAGAACACACATCCGGACACACTGACAGACTGTACTTCGTTGGACATTGCCGCAACGTTCCTGCGTCTGAAAGGAGTACAGTCTGGGGCCTTCCGGGTTCCCTTTCATGCGGAGGGTGATTCGCTGAGACGAAGAGAAGAACTCCAGAAAGGCGCCCTCCTGGGCGTCGGACATATACAGTACTTAGCAGTTTCCAAGCGATTGCTGGGTTTCATCATCAGACGAGGAGATCATTCGGCTTTGAGCCAATCGAGGCAACAACACTTGGCTCGAAAGGAGTATTTATTTGACGACATGAATTAACACCCGCAGCTCAGCTACCCTCTAAATTGTACTTCAGAGCAATTCTCTGGAGGTAGATAGGCACTCACGTCACGAGCAAGTGCTATCTTCCAGTCGCGGATATTGAATATATATTCAAAGTTTCGTCGCCCAGTGGCAAAATACGCGCAAAAACGTGTAAAATGCATTTAGAACAAGATTTTCATAACCTTAATCATCGCGACAAGGAAAAGCAGATGTCGGATGGTACTGTAAGGCTTTGATTAGAGCCAAATGAACTCACACAAAATGATGGATCTGCGCCGATAGAGCCATGTGGACACTTGTGGAAACTCCGGGCTCATCAAGAGGTTAGAATGCACGTGACTGTTACGCGACGCGCCCATCATAAGGCATGTTCCCACACGCTCGAATTAGTTTCTTTCTAGTTCAAGCTTGTTACTCCAAGTTGGCTGTCATTCGGGACGGTCAATCACTTCATCTCTCTCCCTAACCACGATCATCCGTCAGCGCTTGCCACATCCGCCTCCACAGCAAGAAAAGGGCTCGCATCATTCAGAAGAGTCCCGGACGTTGCAAGGGGCAACATCCTTGTTCTGAGCCACCAAGGCTTTCTTATTCTTCCACCCGTACATACCTTTCCTGTTATTCCTCGTTTAAACCCTAGACTTAGTGAAGGTGCTTTTCTTGACTTTTTGTTGTACCCCGCTTCTTACTGTTCATTCCGTTACGTTGGATACCAGCTGCCATGATGCACAAACACTCGCTTTCAGTTCCTATTGTACCAGCATCAGCTCCCACTTCACCTGCCTACCCTCGTATTGACAGAACAGAGCGATTGTTTGCGGCGCCAGTAACTCCTCAGCGTTTAGTCCGTCCTCAAAAGGCCTCGTACCGGTCACCAGTTACCCCCGCAAGCACCTATTCACCACACACGCCACTGAGCCTCCGTTCATTCTCGACTGCGTCCAGCTCAGCGATAACAACTCCAGGCTCGGCTTCCAGCTTCAAGCGTTATACCATATCTCCTTCTGCAGAAAACGATGTTTTGGTGGACAAGAATCTCGCGGATATAGCAGAGAATTGGCGCTCACGTGCCAATGAAAACGGTATCAAGGTCTCGAATGCCGATGACTCTAATTATGGCGATGATGAAGGTGCGCATATACACACGTTTGATGCTGTATGTGACTCATGAAGCTACACGATCTTGTGTTATTATGAAATTTTGGTTGACGATGCTGTCCTTTTCCGCTACTCCGTGGAACAACAAACCCCTTTTCTGTTGCATATATGCGCATTCAGGCAGCGATTTGACCCATTCTGATATAAATTCTACAGGTTTCGTAACCGAGGAAGGTTTGTCACTGCCACACGAGTTCCATTCGAGCGGTCACTGACAATCCGCTATACAGCGCTTCTTCCCCCGCCATTTTTTTCAAGTCATCGGCGGTCTCGAACAATCTCCAGTAATGCTCCACGCGCCCCACTCTCGCCTCATGCGCTCCGAACTCCCAGTCGACGGGCACTTGGGATGCTGAATACACCGCCACCAAAACCAACAAACGTTAGCCAGTTAAAATTCAAAGGAAGTTTTACGGATCCCGCGCACACACGCCGCCGCCCTTCTTTTGGGCAGGTTAGTGACTCGTCCTCCCAATTCCGTCTTCATTGATTAGCTGATATGGCATTCTTGGTTTCTATATGTAGATGTCCGCAGAGCTCTTCGATATCGACGAGAACTCTTTTGAACCATATCCTCAGTCATTTTCTTCAGCTGAACCTTTTGCTTCGTACGACCCATTCAACGGTCCTGGGCTTCCAACTATATCAGAATCTGTTCAACAGTTTTTTGGCGAGTCCTTTTTTCAGTCAAATATGCAATCAAGCGCCACCGCCACCCCGTCAACAGCGTGTACTGTCTGCGGTCGTGACGGAGGTCAGGTTGCAATTCTCAAGCCCTGTGACCACCCTCTGTGTTCTGGGTGCCTTACGAGCGCGCTGAACATCGTTGGTGAGAAGGCTATGCAATGTGCTGTTTGCAAGGAATCCGTCGTGGATTTCCGGCTTCAGACCATCGCCTCCGATACCAATGCGATGCCTTCATCTTCTATAACTCAGCAGTTTGCTTCGCCATCCAATTTCCCTCCACTAGATGCCTTTGCTTCCCCTTTGCAAAGGCGCACCGCCAGGCCTCTTTTACCCAGCTTTAAGCCCACAGCATTTGCGCCACGCATGGACCAGCCCACTGTCCAGTTTCAACGAGACTTGTCCCCTCCCAACTTTGCCTCCGGCCCTAAACAACAAAGAGCCGACAATGTGGTTCTTCGCATTGACAATGTACCTTGGGTGGGTCCCTATATTTTTGGCTCACATGTGGCGTAACTGATATGTCGCAGGATATCACTCCGCCGGCAATAATTGCTTGGCTCAAGCAGCCCGTCGTACGGGTGCATGTCCTATTGGATCAGCGTGGTAAAACGCTGAGCCATGCGTTTGTTGAACTGGCAACGGACGAGTCTGCGAGGGCTGCTTTGCGCGGTGCGCAAAATTCCGTCCTCGGTAAAGGCAAGCGTGCTCGTGGGGTCACCGTCACCCGCAGCTCGCAGGAAGAGTTGATGCGTGCTGTATGATGCTCATCATATCGCAATTTCGTGATTCTGATGACGTCTGGCAGTTATTCCCGTCATGGAAAGGCACTTTCGATGGCCCCCGACCATCACTCACTGGCTTGAGGGGTGATCAGGCTAAGTCGGCGATCGAAACTGGCATCATGACCGATCTGGAGTTCAAGGCATTGATGCGTCTTGTACAGTCGCCTGATGTATGGTGTCCTGCTGCTATCCCTGGTTGATTGCTAATAATTCTTGATAGTCGCATTTCGTGAAAGTTCCATCCCTTCCTTTCCATTTCCTCGTTGGCATCCTATCTAAATTCCCTGCGTGCGTGGACAATATGGTGTCCTGGTCCAATGTCATCAGGGATAACCTCTTTCGTATGTGCCTCCCGTTGATGCTTGTAGTATTGACCTAACGTCCATCTTTCCATGTAGATTTGACTTATAGTAGGTCTTTCGTATGCCGTACACTCAACCGGCACCGAACTGACCTCCCCTAGCGGCGCTGCATGTTCTTGCGACAGGGATGGCGAGTAAGTTATTGGAAGGATCTCGTTTGTTGGATGATCTCCTTCAAGCTGGGGTGACTTGCCAAGGTATACTCGTTTCTGTTTCTTTGGGGGTACTACTGAGCATCGTCGTTCGCAGCTTTTACGCCACAACAATCCCAGATGCTTTCCAGCCTTGTCGGGCGTCCGGTTGTGTCGTTTCTCCCTACTCCACAGCTGCATGCTGGACGCTTTCACGCCGATAGCGGCGTCGTTCTTCCTGACAATGATGGTCTTACCCCTGGTCCATTTGCCACTCTTTCCGCTCCTCCCCCTCACAACGTTGTTCCCGCACCCGGTCCATACAATGATATTGCCCGGGAGTTTGGTCTTGGGGAGGATGTGATTCAACAACTGGCTCAGAGGCTGTTCCGGTGATACCTGAATACCTGTTTCTCGACTTGTTTGTTATGCAAGCTTGCCAAACGTTCCCCATACGTCATTATCATAACCATCACGATTCATTTTTTTTTGCTATCCTCCTTTTTTGTGCCGATCGCGAGTCGATCTCATTTTCTCGGGTTTTCGCATACTTGATCTTGCCTCTGCTCCTGTGTCTGGTTGCCACACTCGCTATGGAACCCTGCATTGCTGTCTCTCATTGCAATTTCTCAGTGCCGCTTGCCTGTACTGCTTACTTGACGTCTATCCCCTGGCATCGCTTTGTATCGTAGACTCGTGCTGGTAGAGCTACAATTATCCAATATCTGCCTATTATCCTGGAACTTGTTCGAGTTTCATTTTAGTCTATCGTTGACGAAATGAAGCTCAGTGACTGGACTACTAGTAGCAGTCTCAGGTGAGTCTAGACCGCACTAACACGATACGTACATATTTAAGGCTATACTTTCTGATCGGACACATAAAATTGTGTACAGCTTTCCGATCAGAAGCAACATTTTTTCTACAGGTGGGGTGGCTAACGTTTTGAGTCGTCAAGTTTCAGCGTCCCCGCCCTTTTCATTCATACCACCATACTATTCGATACGCTATCCGCGCATCCGCAATGAACACGATTCACACATTAGAGACCGAGGACTAAGGTATGGAAGTAGCAGTATTCACTCTCATAGGGGCAATGATTTGGGTCTCGGCGATACTGGCCTGCGGGAACAAGTCTCATCGTGGCCCATGCATGTTGACAGAGTGGATGCTATCGTTTTGAAGTCCCAGCTGCTGGATCGGGCGGTGGGGTGCAACAACTTAAGCCGAAACGCATCTCCCCCTCGAAACATTTCACCGCGCTCGTCGAAGAGCTACCACTCTGTCGACTACCGCATTGCGAACACCCCCCAGGCCAATCCCGCATAACAGCAATATCACCAAAGCGATGAATCTACATACTACTACCTACCCATCTTACGCCAGTGGGACAGCATCGCGCATTTAGTACAGAACAAGTTATGACGGCATGTACTACGCTTAGGGCGGACGAACACAGATGCACATGGTACTACACAGATGGATGATAAATGAATCCGCTGGCATCGTCGTGTAGCGGTCCAGGATCACAGATTGGACTCGAAGCTCGGTATTAATTTCATGAATACACTGCCACAAATCTGATGCAGTTTGGGCATTGATTCGTCTAGTATGTTTTGTGCTAGGTTTGTCCGAGAGTGACCTTGCACAAAAGACGTCAGAATATCACGATAAAAGCCACTCGGGCGGGATGGTTCCGCAATAGCCAAGGAGTTTTATTGTAACAGCTGGATTCATTGCAGTAACGGATTGTCAAACGTATCTGATCAGTGTTACCACACTGAAGAATCTAGAACTTACTTTGTAAATCTTAAACCTAACCTGATATTTAACTTCGTAACCGGACTTTGAACTTCCAGCCAGTCAACGCAGCCCTGTTAGTAAGGCTCCATGAAAGAGAATGGTGCACTGCGTTCATGGGCGTCAATATAGGATGTGGGCCTGCTTGACTTTTGCGGTCGGACACTTACAGTCCTTGTGATTCGAGTAACAAGAAACAGCGATGTGATCAACAGTGTCTGAACCGACTCTACCTTTGGATGAACTTCGAAAACAACAAATGCATGATGGATGGGTTCCCGGCATTGCGGTGAACCTTCTTGTGGCACATGCATTCCCAATCACGCACCCGCTAAGCCATAAATGTGGCATAGGAGGATAGAGACACCAGAGATCACAACGATATCTAAACCGAAATTCAAACTGCGATCTTCATGAGTACCACTCAATTGGCCAGTCAGAGGGATGTATGAGCGTTGCATCTTCGGTGCAGATACACCAGCCCGAACGCCTATACGAAGCTTGCACCTGATTCGCCATATCACGAGCACTCAATGAATTCTACGAAGGAAACTAGATCAGTGACGTAGCCTACAAACTCGGGTACTAGATGATTCCTTCCCTCGGCCGACATGCAATCAACTGATAACACAATTATCTGGCATATCTGGCATACCATCAGCGCCCATGTTGAATCCCGGGGGTAATGGGCCCATAATTTCTTCAGGAGGAGAGCCGTGCTTTTGAAGCTGTTATCGCGCCGGTAATGTCAATATGAAGTGGAAAATAGTAGATTTCTGGAGGACGCACCTCGCCCATGAGTTCAACGATTTTGACTCTCGTCTTGTCATCGTCATCAGCATAAGTTTTTGATTCAAAGATTTCAAGGAGCTGATGCATGCAAATAATCTGTGCATCATAACGTTTTTTATCGTCAGAGGATATTGTGGCCGCATGGGTCTCGAGGTAGTCGGGGAACTGTAGGTAGACACCGCAAAGGACAAAATCAGAACATTCGCCATGTTAAGACACAGGCATACCTTATCCGAAAGTTCTTTCAGGGGCTCGTATAGGACGTCCTTGCCCATAAGCTGGCCCATCATAGCTTCCAGTACACCCTGCAGCTCGTCCTCACCCTCGCCTTCACCGAGATCTCCAAATTGAGATAAAAGCGCCTCGAGTGGATCAGCACTAGCAGTAGAGCTACTCGCATCTGATGACTTCAATCCAGACTCGCTCTCCTTCAGCTTGTTCATAGTGTTCCGGATGCGTGATTGGAAGTCGTCTTTTTCTCCTGGTTTAGGAGCAGTAGATGCACCTGATGCCCCTTGCTGAGTAGATCCATCCAACCCTTCTATCAACATGGCTTCCCAAGCCGCTGCGAGGGAGCGCTCCCGTTCCTCCTTTTGATCTGAACTCTCGTTTTCTTTGCCCGAATCCTCGTTTAACCCATGCTGTGCGATATCGCGCCAAAGAGATTCCATCCCTTCAGCAAGCTCTTTCGTAAAATCAGTTTCAAGGTCGACCTTTGACGAAGATGGCTTCGGTTGCGATAGACTAGGTGACGCCGATTCATTTACAGCAGGCGATAACGTCGATGGACGGGATGGGATAGGACTGAATTGATCCAGGACATCTGCTAGCATTTATAAGTGCATCGCGATAACGGAAGCACAGTCTATTTCTGACCGTCGAGATCATCGACGTCGTCCTCATCGTCGATGCGTGGTTTGGTGCTGTTAGACATGATCACGTCGACTGAGGTACTGAGACCTTGGAAACCCCAGGAGATGTTTTTGGCGGGAAATCGCGCTTTTGGGAAGTGATTGGGAGGTAAAATCACACTAATCAGATTCGTTGTTTCGGGCCCCAAGATTTCGACCGGAAATGTCTTTTTTCAGGAAGGAACTCCCTGACGAACGTCCAAGGTCGCAGAACGTTCAACTTGAACTCATGCCCTTCCCCCAGTGACGCAGGAACCCACCAGAGGAGGACTTGGGTATCTCGGCTGCAAGATGGGATAGACCATGTGCTGTATTTTTTCTCTCTGGCCTGTTGCGCTCCCTCTCCATTCCTTCAACACCTTCCTCACACCCACTGACACACCTTCCAGTCTTTCCCTTCCTCTAACGCGCCTTGAATCTCTCTTATATGCCCTCCAGTGCTCTGCCGGCGCCATCTGCAGTGCCACTGCACGCTCTGACTTTCCCTGGTCTAGCATACCCGCCAGCCAACCATCCCATGCGTTACCCAGTCCTCTAAACGTGCCGTCTAAACACGTCCGCCTGCGATCCGAACACGCCCTCCCACCTCCAACCCTATAAACACGCCTACATGCCCTCTAATTGTGTCCACCTGCCCTAATTATGTCCACTGCCCTATACACACGCCGACGCGCCCACCTCTTAAAGCACTCCCAACCCTCCTTCCAAATGTGCCCTTATTCCCTCCAAATGCGCCCTCCTGACCACCGACCTCCATCTAACATACCCACCTGCCCTCTAATGTGCGCACCAACCCTCTGACGTCCTCCAGCCATCTGACATGCTCCACGCGCTCTGACTCACCTCCAGCCTCTACCCGACTGTCCCTGCCTCAACCATGTGCCCCCGAGCTTTCGCTACCCTCCTGCAGCATCAGTATACTTCTACATGCCTTGCAACCTTCCCACTCCTCTCATGCACTATCCATATCTTCCCCGCACCCTCTTGGAATGTCATACTCTTTGATGTGCTCCTTTTGCACCCTCCGCTTGTGCTATACGATGCTGCTGCCGTCTCCTAGGGAGCGTGATGAGGTTTTCCCCTCCGAGTTGTGTCGTATTTCCAGTGACCAGGGCCATGGTTTGACTCGTAATCCTCTCTTCGGCGCAATGAACGACGCCGAACGCGCCAGTGCCAAGCCCTCCACGGACAATGAAGTCGCTTAGAGGAGCCGGGTTGTTAAAAACTCCACAGGCATTCCCGTGGGACGGCACATTAGTCTGGATAGGGACTGTAGTGCTCATCATATATGGTGCCCAGTAAACATGCATCATTGAAATTCATGAATTATCACATACTTTGTCGTCTTCTACCAAGACTGCTACGGTGAACTCATACGAGATTATCATGAAGGCCGAGGAGTCGCCCTCGTAGGATTCCACACACTAGTAATGTCCTGCATAGAGTACATTGCTCTCAATAGGACAATAAATGGATAGGAAAAAAAAAACAAAAAAAAAAAGGATCCCACATATGGTGCATTTCACATGGAGGCCGCGTACTTTGTGCAACGGGCGCCTAACCGCCAAATCGACCCACGAAAAAAAAATTCAAATGAGTCTCAATGACAAGCACGAAGCAGCTGCTCGTGCAACAGCTGCAAGGCTATGTGCACTGAAAGCTCAACTTGAAAATTCCACACCCAATGAAGTTGGTGTCATAACATGGCTGAAACCATTACCGTGGAAGATGCAGACTGTGAGGGTGGGGTCAATTGTTTTTTGTCTGACGGTGATGAAGACTTCGACATAGGGGATTATAGTGACACCGAGAGCCTTCAGGAGCTTGAGGGAAATAAACTTGAAGCTAATCTGTCTGAGTTGAAGAAAAGTGCAATGGCGACAACTGCTGCAACAAACGCATCCTCGAGCATCAGCCTGATTTCCGTGACCAGAAGTCACTCGTTCAGGAGGTCATTGAATCCGCAAGACAGTTGTGCATTTTTTTTGCCTAAATTTCATTGCGAGCCGAATCCCACTGAGTTCTTTTTGGGCGTTGTGAAGAAACACCTTCGTGATAATTGTGATTACACATTCGTCACATCGGTTCAGCGCAGTACAATCCGAAATTATGGGAGCATCGGATGTACAGGTGGATGTAGGCATATAGGTCTGGTTTGGACACCCCAGAAGCTCAAATCCAGGTCAAGGCATTCAGTTCTCGCGAGTACAAATCCCACAGGCGTATTCCGGACACTATAGCATGCGCTCTTGATGTTGTGTAACACTTTCCATACATACCCGCCAATTTGGGCCCCTCGCAAATTCTTAATTTGCTCAGTTTTCAAGTAAATGAAAATCCGTTCAGAGGAAATACTCGTACCATCAAAAGGAGCATTTCTACTGAAGGAATAAGTCGGGCTATTTTTTCTGAGTGGCCTGGAATTTTTGCACAAAGTAAGCGGCCTCAAAGCGGAATGCACCATAGATGTCCGGCTGTGGCACCCGGTAAACATGTACCATTGAAAGTCGTGAATTATCACGTACCTCGTGGCCTTCCGGTCGCATCAGGAACACGTTGGAGTGTCTCTCCAACGGCACAGTCAAGCATACCAGGGCCGACTAGCGTAAGGTCACTGGTCAATCCAATACAGGCACTAGTGGGCGGTGCGGCAACGGGGACACTCGCCCGGAGACAGGGGAATGCGCTTCAAGTTCGCCCTACACAGACTCAAGTGAGTAAAATATGGAAATAGCAGATGAGATGTTCCACAAACAAAGAGGGCCTTTTGATACATGTTTTCCCAGTCTGAATTGATCAATGGATGGCGGATAGGTTTACGGGGCCGTTAAACACTCAGAGGTAAAGTGAGACATGATTCATGAATTTGGAATACTCACCACCGCTGCCTAAGTAAGGTGTCCTTGAAATATTGCATGTGCCGGGATTAAGATACGGACCTGGACTGCTGTCCGACACTGAGCAGTGTTCCACAATGAACGATACCATGGAATATTCAGCGCAGATAAGAACGCGATAGGAATCTACACGGTCGCGTGTTCAAGCTGAGGAACATAGCAGAGTAAAAGCATGAGAAGAGAGGGTCTACATGATCATCGCGTGTTAATACCACTTGTAGCTGGTTGAAGGCCAAAATCCTTGAAGAATCTGGGACATGACTTACCTGCTCATCCAATCTGCTTATTGTCAGTGTTCAAGTGCTAATGCAAAGTTTACTCCTCGTCATCGCCGCGTAGCGCAGCAATAATTGTTAACTTACGACACTGGTCCACACAGTACGAGTATCACATGTACACGCATACGCATCACGTCAACGAGTGCGATCCACTCAGAAGACTTGTCCTGCTCACTGAAAAAGTGTAATTGAAACAGTGATTCGAATTTCGCTCCGCGCAAACAACGCGCTGGTCCGCTGGAAAATGTTGTTGTCATATTGCGCGAGAATTTCCTCTCACGCGGATGCTCTCGATTAGGGAACTTTGTGATAGAGGTCTAAGTACTTACATAGTACACCAGGTCTTCGTCAAAAGTAGTCGAGCCCTAGGCGCCTAGGCTTTGAACGGGACGCATAAGCCTGCGTGAAGCTCACGCGTCCACCTGCATTTCACCTGCCGACGTTCCAGTGTTCACTGCTTGCCTTACGATCTCAACGGTCTGCGACCACCATTCTGTAGTGAATCATGGGTTCAGAAGGTGTATTACAGATCACAATACCAGGTGAGAGTCCATGCATGTACTTCGCACCAAGGTTTGATGTCAACTCGTCCAGACTTCGATGACGGTGACTTCCAGTCCACTCCCATACCATTCGGCAGGTCCGGAGGCCATAACTTTGGTGCATTTGGGAGTGCAGGATCAGGCCCAAATTCACCAACGATCATGACTCCCACAGCGCTTCCAGAGCGTAGCGGCGAGCGAAGTTACTTTCATAGTCGTGGTGATTCCGCGGCGTCAGTGGATTCTCTTAGTTCACAACATGTCCGTCAAACTGGCAAGAGCTCGCACGTCACCCAACCTTCCATCACTTCAAGCTCTCCGTTCTCCAAGAAGCCATCTTTTGCTTCCATCAGGAATGCCTTTAGGAAGAATACCGATATACCGCCATTACCTACGCTAGACGCATACCCCATTCTCAAGAATCCGTTCAACCGCTCGACTTCGTCCCTGCCCCATTCCACCTTGACGTCTCACAAGACATTCAACGCCGTCAGTCCACCACATCCCCGGCCACCAACACCTGGATCTAGCGAAACACGTCCCCGTGCTCCATCAAGGGCAAGAGGACATTCCACTGCAAGATCCCACCATTCTCAATCCGGGTCTATATTTCATACCTCGGACACAGGGAGTGACCTTGGTCACGGTTTCTCATCATCATATCCTCCTCCTGTTCCCCGTGTTCCAGATGGATTTGGTGCTCACATCACCAGTGGTGAAGGGCCTCTAGTAATAGGGGATGATGAGAAAGTGTCATCCGGTCCCAAGATGCCTTTTGATTACGCTCTTCACGCGGTTTTTATTCGGTTTGTTACTCTTGCGGAGGCAAAAATGGACGCGTTCCTTCACGAACCATTGGTATTTTCATTCACTTAATGGTCGAGCACATCTCATTCACGTTTCCTTACTTTAGGATCACGAACCCTTATTGTCGAACTTCATGGGTCCCTCGTTGGATCTCAAGTTTGATGATCTGATGGGCTCTTTGGGGAAAATCGCTCAGAAACATCCAAAACCCGTCATAGACTCAATCATGCGATGGAGACGCACCCATCATGAAAACGTCAGTGCCGACATATTCAAACATCATGCCAGCCAATCACCATTCTCGACCCGTGGCGCGAGAGCCCAAGAACCATCTACATTGCTGAATGAACGAAAGTCCCTGGCGTCGATTTACATCATGTGTCGCGCTCTTATTGCGGTTTTGTCAGTTTTGTCAAAAGATGCACTGGGTGACGCCGTAGGGTTTAGTTTGGAGGAAATAACGTTTGAACAGTTCAAGAGGCCAGATCTGAAGTTGCTTACTCAGTCAGCTAATCATCGGCTTAATGCTGAATTGTATGCTACGATGCTTGGACACCTGGCAAATGTTCGGTGAGCATGACGTTCTCGTCACACGGGATTCCAATATAACCCTTCCCCAGCTTTGTCAGTGTCACGGATCGTTTCCTTGGCGAGCTTGACCCCGTGGCTACTGGTCAGGTGCCGAGAGACCTCGATACGAAGTACGAGCATCTAGTGAAAGGGCTCCGTCACGTGCAGCTGAGAGTGAGAACCATTTTCCCCTCTGTGCATTCGTACTCATGTATCAGCTAGGTATGGCCACCTGAAGCATTTGAAGAAGGAGCCGAGTTTCTAGAACTACTAGCCAAGTCCTTCGCAAATGCGCATGGCCTTCGGTTTAAGATTGCTTTTGCCGATACGTTGACTCGTCTATTACATCCTATCGGAAAGGTATGTTCTCATTCCCCTGCTATGCTGACACACACTAATACGACTTCAAGACGGCGCAGGCCGAGGTAAACCATCCACAATGGGAGAAGGCAATCGAGAAGATACATCCTCGAGCTAAGGAGATGATGAGTAAGCCCCGCTATTGGCATGTTGCATACCCGTTGGCTGTCACCAGCCTTTGCGTTGCGCCTCACCAATACTTCCTGCGTAATTGGACAGCTTGCTTTGAGAATGGGCTGTCGAAGATGAAGGTTTGAATACTCACAATCAGACGCTCCTCTTACTAACTCTTCATCTAGGAGAAGCCTCAACGGATTCCTGTATTGAATGGGATTGTGCGACTGATATGGACATACTTGTACCGATGCCAGGAGCCATCGGCGACAAGCACCGCCAAGCTGGACTCCCTCCTCAAACATATCTTCCCTACTGGACGGTCATTGATCTCTCATCATGATGAACATTTCGAGCCCTTCATCTACGTCTTGCATTTCATCCTGTCGCGTTATTTTGACTACGGGCTGGGTGTTTGCATGGATTTGCTTCAGGAAGCCTCCGTAAATTCCTCGTCCACAGCTAATATCTTGAGTATCTTGGCTCCTGAACGCGTTGCTATATCCTCACAAGCCATCCTCTTAACTTTACACGCCTTCGAACGCGAGGAATCGGCTCCTACATGGCCATCTAGTGTCGATTTTACTGCTGTACCATCCTGGGATGATTATCCTTCGTCTTCTGAAGCTCTTCCACCTGCAGTAGTATCTAGACATGGTGTTCAAGAGCTCCTCGACAGATATGGCACTGTCATCACCGCAATTGCACGGGCTGCAAGCCAGTCTGTAGGTCAAATGACCATCTTTGACGAACAGTGGTCGCTGTCGCGGTTCAACTCTGTCCACGAGGAGTTGCACAATATCGTCATTTGTCGACGGCCTGAAGGGTCCTTTGCATACCCCAACAATCTCGTGTCGCAGATATCTATGCTGCAGACATGCTTACAGTCGTGGCCTCGTTGTTTACACGCCTCTTTGCCCCTCACGGACGCCATTAATATACTCATCCGCAGTATCATTCATGTAGAGCCTCGCATCGGAGAAGCAGCGGGAGCAGCGCTGAGACGCTTTATGGCCGATGGACGATATGCGCCTGCAGTTTTGCGCCAATTTACAACCTTTATATTCGATCCCACGTATGTCGGGCGGGAAGGATCCGGTGCAAGACTTGTCCTCGAAAGTGCGCGGCTTCTGAATTTCTGGGTCAGTCTTGTCGAAGGTTGGGTCAATGGTATTCTCCAGAGACCCAAGGCGGACATTCCAGCCGGCGAAAGGGAGGCCACTGCCCTTCAAGGAGACGGAGTCATTGCAAGTGCACTGTTTCTGCTGTCGAATGAAGCTGTCAATATTCGTTGTGTGGGGGTCAAGCTCGTCCGCATGCTGGAGCCTTTCATTTCTCGTATGAACGCTGATGAGGGTGCTTATGCGGGTTCTTCGATCCTTTTGAATGAACTGCTGGATCGTGAAGCTCGTGATAATCCCCTCTTTCAAGGCTTTGACGAGTTGTTGGATAGATCGGAGCTGGACCGCCTGCAGCAGTGGAGACAGTCTGGGCGGAAGGATGTGCTGCTAAGGATTGCCGATAGCAACTATGACAAGGACAGGAGAATATGGCGTTGTGTTTTCCCTACCTTTATGCAAGCCTCGTTCCAGCAATCTTCGAAAGCTGCCGTCGACTGCCGTGCCATGATCGAGGCTGGCGCGACTCGCTACCATCCCTCGATGTTGCATCTTGCTGGACTCTCGACTCTCAGCGGACGACTACCCGGTTCTTCTCGTGCGCCAGGCTCCTCTGACAAAGATGGCCACAAGCAAGTCAAAGATAACATGAACCTGATCGACCAATGGCATCTTTGGATCAAAACACTGTGTGCCACAGCGACTGTATCGGACAACCGCGGTACTGTCCAAGCCGGCAGAGAACATTCACGAGCCCCTTCGGACGCTACCTTTGAGCGCGAGCGAATGACAACCACGCGCTCCCTGTTCAGGTACCTGACACCGTTCTTGGATTCTGAGTACGCGCCATTCCGTGATGCTGCTGTACTCAGCATTAGCTCCTTCCCATCTGCTGGGTTCTCGCAACTTCTGGAAGATTTGAATCACTTTGCTTTCCGTCAATTCTACGATGACTCCCGGTCGAAGCCTGCATCAACTGGGTCGAGTGGACGTTTTCGACGTCAGGCTCGTCTACACTCGGCCGTTGCTCGTATCTACTTCCTTACTGCTCCTCAGCTGCAGCACCAAAGATCTTCTGCAAAGCAAGATGCAATGTCATGTGCGCTCAAATTCATCCGGAACACGCAAACCTTCCTCGTCGCTCCGGAGAATCGTGATAACTACTCGCTACAGCGTCTGCGCCGCTATTTCTGCGGTTTGGTCGAACGGTTCTTCGATACCTTGGCGCCTCTTGCCGACTCAGAGCGGTTCGTGTCACCTCACACCTATATCGCTCTTTACAGGCTTTGTGAAGAATGGTGCCAGTATGGCGTTCAGTCTACATCAGCAGATCAGCGATACATTCTCATGCAGAGAGCTGCCGCCGCCGCTGTGAATGACCCTCAAGCCGAGTCAGATTCTGCAGAGCGATTTCAACACGAGACTAAACTGCTTTCCAATGCAGCTGTTGGCGCACTTGCTGCACTATGCGTAAGCAATACACTTCATGTTTTATTCCTCAATACTGACCTAATAGCAGCAAAGAGCATATTATTCTTCTGAAACCACAGGTTCCTCGTCGCCCACGGATCGCCCTCAGGAGCCTTCGAAACCTCTGGAAGCTGTACAGATCTTGGATCGCCTTCATTATGTCTTTCAATCTTCTTACTCACACGTTGTCATGTGTGGAAGGTGCTTTTCTACTCTTTCTTCATAGGCTGTCTTCTCATTCCTTTGCAGAAAAGCCCTCCGTTCCCTTATCGCCCCCGGCAAAGCAGATAAAACCTTGCTCAGCGAGGTCCTCCGGCGGTCCTTCGTTGACTCGAAAGATTTGTCGCCCAATAGTTCTGCCTTCTTCGAGGTTCTGTCCGAGGTCGTTTGCAGTGTGGACATCGGTTCATACACTTTCGCCCAAATTATATGCTTGGGTTTGACGAACCTTTGTCACGCTGATTCCAGGATAAGACGGAAGTCCCTTATGCTCCTCGAAGTCATGCATGAGAATTCCTCCGGCATCTTGTCTTTTGGCGAATTTGAGGCGATGGCTGCCAGTCCTTTAAGCAGTGTGTACTTGCACGTGCACCGGCTAGTCTCTGAACGTCTCTCCGGCGAACATCCCAGCCACGCTAATGAGGTGGTCACGGAGATGGCTACCTTACTGATGCGCATGCCTCGCACTGGAAACGAGAGGGTCACCCTCTTATTGCTGCAGAGCCTCGAGTCCTGGGTCCCACATATACAACTCACACTTGAGCCCGACAACGAAGGGCGTCTACATCCATCTCCAGCCAGCAGTCGCGTTCTTTATCATCTCCTCACCCTCACAAAGCGATATAGCGAGAGTCATTTCGAGCAGATTGCCGCGATCTGGGTCCGGTTCGCAGACTACCCCAATGAGACCTACGGAGCTGCTACCATAACTTTCCTCATCAATCAAGCGATCAGGATAGCTACGGGCGCATTCGTCGATTGCGCCTCTACTATCGTGGCATGTCTTTCGCGTTCTGCCTCTGCCCTGCAAGTTTACGAACTTCTCTGCTACTACTGCGAGCCGGAACGGATGGTCCCTTCCCTCGATCATCAGCTGAAGGAACCACCCGGCGCAGAAGAGTTTGAGCTCTGGTCAGACTTGAGCACTCTGTTTGCTGAGGAGCAGCCGAAGATATTGCTGGGACCCGCGCAGTATGCGCTTATCCTACTGGGTTCAGCTGCAGTTGAAGGACAGTGGACGCATGTCGCTTCGATTCCGGTCATTCTGCAAGCAATCTTCCCAAATATAGACCACCGCGTCTCCCTTATGAGAACCCGGGCTCGTGAAATGCTGTTCCAGCTCTTGCGCATTTGCATTCCAGGTCTCGTACAATCTAATTGCTCTGCGTTAGTGGCTCAGGTCAGTGCCTTGGAGGATGAGGGAGATTCTGTGTTTTGGAAGGATGATGATGCCAACGAGATTGTGGAAGCTCGAATGAGCGCGCTGTTCTCTCAGGTGTTTCCTATGATCCAGTCTCTTGTCCCCGCATTGGAACAGACTGTAGGAAATTTGGCACTAGGGTACGTCGAGCTTTGCAACATGCGAAGTCTCGCGCTTCGTTCCCTGCAGGTGATCCGCGTTTTGAAGCAGCCTTTGAGTCACACCGCCCTGGATCAGCTGCTGAGCCGCTTGTCCGTTTCCATAGCAGATGTGGATCCAGAAAGACAAGCGTTTTCGGCCGAAGTCATTCGCACCATCACCGGTATGGTTACGCTGGACGAACTCGATGGCGCACTGCTTCCCCGTCTATTTTGGACAGTATCTGCTGTGCTGTCAACCAGTGCGGAAACCGATTACCTGGAAGCTGTCAAACTATTGGATGCATTCCTCGATCGAATTGATTTGAACGACGATGTCGTTGATCTCATCATTGCCCAGCGTCCTCGAGATTGGAATGGGTCCATCGGATTGCAACAAGCTCTTATGGGCGGGCTGCGTTCTGCTACGACCCTCGATGCCACTTTCATAGTTCTCAGGAGACTGGCAAAGCTGAACTTGTCCGGGTTGCTCGACTCTCCCAACAACTGGCTTCGGGATCTCTTCACACTGTCTCTACCATGGTGCATGCACGCTATGTCTAATGACCAGCATGACGAAACTCTAAACGACTTCTGCTCTTCAATCGCCGACTTGGCTGATGAAGATGGCCTGGAGAGCATCAATCGGATCATGATTTCCTTTGTCAAGCGTCGCTTCAGAACCAAGGATGATTTCCTTCGTCAGTCCGTTGGCAGTCTACGTGACCATTACCCTCCCAATGACTGGACCGACATCACGACTCTGTTGTTGAGCCTGGTGCTTAACAAGGAGAAATGGCTTCAAGTGTCCTCGATGAACGTGCTTAAAGTCCTATTCCAGCAACGTGCTCTGCAGTCGTTGGGCACAGAGCATCTCATGCCGTTATTGAGGTTAGTGGAAGGAGAATTGGCGACTCAAGCTCTTGATGTTCTGGAGGAGCCCACGAAAATCACCGGAGGACCCACAGCCAAACAGGTCCTTCGCATGAGCATGCATGTCCCCACTCTTGCTGGTCCAAGTGAGACAGAGATCTTTGGTGTTCCAGAAGACTCTGGCTGGTGTATTCCACGCGTACAACACCGACAAACGCAATGTCGCGCCAACGTCCTTGCAGTTGCTCTTATGTTCACGACATCATCGCGGATATCGACGACACACTTCGAGTCAGAGTCCCGAGACTCTATATTTGGAGATGGGCTTGATGAGGACTTGGGAGTCTTGGTTCAGGACCTACACGAGCTAAGCGAGTTCTTCCAGAATACAAAACCTCAAACGCGGCTCCTACCAAGTCTGCAGCTGGAAGATCGAGTCGCTTCTATCATGGCCAGGTCTACGGACGACTCCGATAGCATTCCCCAGACTCCGTTTGCTGATGTGTTCCGGATAAGTAGACCACGCGACCCTTATGATGACTCCAGTGACGAATCTGATCCCGAGTCTGAGTTTGACGCATTCAAGTACGATTCTCCATCCTTTTATTACACCGCTCCCAACGGCAAGGGAATGTATTAACTTATCTCCACTACGCTTTCGTTGTTATCGATGCATCACAAAATCACTGTATTCTACATTATGAGGGTTCTAGAGTTATGTACCAGCATTGCCAGATAATTACAGTATGGTTCGTCCAGTCTTAACAGCGTTCGAATACTCGATAAAGATCTGGTAAGCTCGCCACCTGCACGACATCGTTTTCCAACAGGGACTTGGGTGCTGCCAGATACTTGCGCATCGCAAGGAACAATATGTTTTGTATGCGCCAAGTTTCAGCTTTCAGCTTCGCCTCTTCATCTTCATCAAAGGCGCGCGGTGAGGTTATGGAAAGTGGGGCTGGCGAGTAGAAGTATGCAAGCTCGCGCATGAAAGAGCTAAAGCACTCTTGCTCGGACTCCCAGTGGACCTAAGGCAACTTGATGCGATGATACAGTAATACGGCATCGGACATACCTGGGGCCCGAGACGTATGAGGAACATGGGTAGCTTGTCGAGGTTAGGGGTATACTCGCGGAGGAGATGGGGAAGCGTCTTAATATCACCGGTCTCTGAAATTTCGAAGGAGAAATATTCAAGCAGCATCTCTCGTCTGCCCATAAGGGTATCGACTATGCGCTGCGAAAGGACGGTGAGTGGATCTGGCAAAGCATTAGAACCGGACGCATACATTGACGATCTCGTCTTTGCTCATCCCGCTGCGTTCTGTGCCATCTTCTACTTCGACTGCAAGCTTGACTAGCATTCGAAGAGAGGGAGGTGGATCGAGTCTGAGTCGACTGTAGTCTCCGAACTGCAATAGCGCAAGTTGATAAAACATTTCCTCCCTGTGGTGCTGCGTCAATTCGAATCTTCGAAGGAGCTCATGAACGTACGCTAATGCAGCATGATTGACCATGTACAGGTTCTTATTGTGCTGAATCAATGTAAGACATCGGGGCAGGTCAATGACGCCGACAAATGTATGTTTCTTGATGATTTCAGTGAGGTCTGCATTTTGTGTGTCAGCGGTTTGATCACTACAGGGCTGCACAATTTGCCCACCATGGTGAGTGCGTTTGGTAGCAAGGCGCCTAAGTTCTATTACAGATGCAAGATGGCAGGAGGATTCTTTGATGTCCCGTAACCGGATGGCTGTCGCAGGCTCATTGGAGTCGGTCCTTGATGGCTCTGTGACCGGAATCATCGAGTCTAGTGTCCGGTCCTGCAGGGAGGTGCGGACTTTGTGCTGAGAAAGTACCTTCTTTGCCACTAATGGAGTTCAAATGATATCTGTCTGAAGACTTGCAGACTGGCTAACCTTGACTGACTGATGGTCGGCGATCTTCTTCTGGTTGGCCCTCATCATCTCCTTCCACTTCATCGGCATCATTTGCCTTTTCCTTGCCCTTCCGTGAGGTTGATTGTGCAATGCCTCCGGTGAGCAACGTCTGTCAACAAAGGTGTTTAAAGCACGTGCGAAGTGTATTTTTTCATGTACCTGATACTCGAACACCCGCGACTGACTTTGACCCGCAAGCTTCTGCTGAATGGCATCAGATATCCGCTCAATAATGGCCTCTTCATTCAAGAAGTGGACTTCGCGCTTGGTCGGATGCACGTTGACATCCACAGACCTAGGATCGAGGATGATGCTGCGCGGATAATTCTTTTCATAGGCGTACTCTAGTGGCGGACTTCGGTCTTACCTCAAATACACGAAAGGAGAGGAACCTTTCGGCAGTATACCGCTGTATATGCTCTCAATGGACCGCTTTATACGGGATGATTCCACAAGACGGTCTGCACAAGATGTTCGTCAGCTTTTGCGCGACGAATGCATTGGGACAGCAAGAAACGGACGATTTATGAATAACAAGAACGCCGTCTTCTTGCCTTGGTAGTTGGCGTTGGTGAAGTGTGCTTCTGCAGACCATGCCTCTGGATCGTCTGCTTCCGCACTATCATTGGAATTAGACGTCGTAACATGCAGCAGCTCTTTTGCTATGGAATGGCCGTATAGCTGGCGAATGGCTAAAGAGGTATCCGAACAAGATGGGGTCGAGAGCTCAGGACTCATGGAGCCAGACTGCAAGATACTCTGTAGGGCATCAATGAACATATTTCAAGCAGCATACCTTCTTGCACACGAAGGACACCTTGGAATTGTGTACTGAATACTTGGTTATTACGTCAAGAATTCGAGCATATTCCTCAGAGGAGCTACGAAGAGCGGACAGCCGGGTAGGCGTGTTGTAGAACATGTCTTCGATCTATATTGAGTTACGCGATGAAATAATATTGTTAAATTCCTTAAGACATACGATGATAGTGGTTCCGTTGTTCCCAGCACAAGGTTTCGGGTCCGGTGTGTATCCCGCCTTTGCAGGGACGAGGACACCGTCAGCATAAGCAGCCCTGTAGGATACCCGTTAGACGTCTTGTTTTGTGCTGAAGTTTCGATGTACGCACTTCCAGGCACATGTGTCTGACTTGGTTTTGGTGATTACTGTCAAGTGCGAAACGTGAGATATTGATGCAAGAGCCTCTCCGCGGAAGCCATAAGTCGTCAACTTGGACAAGTCAGAGAAAGTGGACAACTTGGACGTAGTGAAACGCTCGGCGAGTAAGGGTAAGTCGTCTTTCTTTGAATGGGCTCAACATAATGTCATAATGCAGCTTTGACCCAGACATACACGAATACCACAACCGTTGTCCTGAATCTGTAGCAACTTCATACCACCATCCTTGACAATTACTTGGATTGAGGTGGACCCGGCGTCGAGGCTGTTTTCAAGCAACTCTTTGAGAGCGGAAGCTGGTCTATGTATGATCTAGACGTAGATATCATCAGTCTCTGCATCTGTCGCGTGGCTAACCCAGTGCGTACTTCTCCTGCTGCGATTCGGTTGATGAGGGACTCATGAAGTCTCCTTATGGGTCGCGGGCCAAGTGGTTCTGGAGAGGGCGAGCGACGGCCGCTTGTCATGGCTATAGGGCAACTTAAAGGTCTTCTGTAGTTATGGCGTTCGCGTGGGGTCACGTGACCATGACGTCAAATTTAACACAACAAAAAATTCGGATACGGGGAATCGAACCCCGAGCTACCGCGTGAGAGGCGGTAATGTTAACCATTACACCATATCCGACATGCCTCTCGTTCTCGGCAGATTTATAAGATGATGTTCCCCCAGAAGGATGTGCAGCAGAACCAACTCCAAGGTCAAGGGAGTCAGGGACCCATCGCGTCATTCCTCGTCACTAGTATGTGTCGCTACCGTGCACTAGAAGTTTTCTCATTGGGCTGGGAGAAATTAATACCAACTCTATTCCTGAGTATCCACGGAATTAGTCCCGCACGTGCACACTGCATACCTATTACCGATTGATTTTAAGTGAGCTGGCTTCTACAACTGCAGATTATTGCTTATCTCTCGCGTCAGTGGTTGGCTTTTGGTATGAGATAAATCTCATTCCCAGATGGCAGTGACAAGCCGCACATGATTTGTAAGGGATACTTGCTCCGAATTCTGCGGCTCTCTTGGATGTAGTCACCGCGCCGATTCTATCAGGTGATTGTAAGGTATATATAAGCCGGCGATTATTAAGAATGGACGACTCTCTTCCTTAATGATCTGACTGCGGGGGACTATATAAGTCATGGTTCCAACAGGGCGTTGAATTCCAATCCGCTACCCCTCTCCAACAACCTAGCCATGGCATTTGACACTACCGGCACCCTCAAGTACTTCCTTTCTCCACCCGACGGTTCTCGGCTGTACACCAACATCAACGCAGATAGCGTCACGGGGGAGCTGGTCCGTAACTGGACCGAGGACCCGCATGACGTGCGCATCGAAGATGTACGTGGGAAGGAGGCACTTTACAAGCTCGACAGTGCCGGGTTTCAGTTTGGGCGTGAGGCAGCGAAGCATACCAGCTTCTTAGATGATGACGAGATTCAGAACGAATACTATCTCGAGAGCATCGATCTTATCAAGAAGGTCACGGGAGCAAGTAGCGCTGTCATCTTTGATCATAGTACGTCAACCATTAATCTTAAACGTTTTCTTGATTCACGAGTCATCTCGTAGCTATTCGCCGCCGTCGCCCAGGCGAGTCAGATGATAGCCCACAGAAGCGCCAACCAGTCGCCCTTGTTCATGTGGACCAAACGACGGCGTCGGCGATTGCCCGTGTTCATAGGCATCTCCCGCCAGAGGAAGCCCCTTCCCTCCT
>MU836982.1:123225-134133 GCA_029603245.1 Rhizopogon salebrosus TDB-379 | reverse complement strand
TGGATGTCGAACTGTGGTGTATTGGAAGAAAACACACCAGAGGGTGCGGCTGGTTTGTAACTGTCAAGACTTTCTGTCTTGGTGGCAGAGTCTCGAGGGCCAAGTTCATCGGGCTCGATCTCTGGTACGTATAGCGGGACTGGTTTCCTCTTCACGGTATGAGGCTTCACTGGACTTGGGGCGACTGTGTCAGCCATTGAGATAACAGAGGTACTCAGGTGAAGAATATGGATGCGTGACTAGTCGTTGCGACACAACCGCGTAAGACACTAGGGACTTTTAACATGAAGCCGCCAAATGGCCATCCATTGTTCATGTGTGGATGGAGCCGCGTACTTGTTGTGGAACGCCTTCGATAATGTGTAGTGGCTTTGGCACGTCCACATCTGCGAACAGCGTTTCCACAGCAAAGCGCCAAGTGGTACTGAGGCGCTTCATTTTTGTATCCTGCCAAGGGAGGCGGTGGGGAAGTTCAGTAAACCATCACTCTGGCCAAAACACGAAGTCAGACGCTTTCCGGGCGTACCGGCTACAGCTCGAATTGGCCTGTGAGTAGCCAGGGGCGAAGTGGCACTATTCAAAGGCAATATGGTTATGCACGAGATCCTGCCAATACATAGTATCAGTCTCCGGTTAGTTGGCTCGGGGTGCACCCAGCTTCTGGCCGTAGCCATACTCTTCTGAGGGTAAATTCCAGTTGCGGTTGTGTGAAAGTCGGTTGTGATATAATCACATGCGACCGGGGCGTGCCGGTGTTTCAACAAATGGACCGAACCGAGCGCCCGAGAAAGGCCCATAAGTATTGCTCAACTCATCCTCGGGGTGATGCAATTTAGCCGCACGCCTACGTATACACAATCTTTAAGCTCGTCACTGCTTTGCAAACTCCCCTCACGGACAGACCCTTTATCCGCAATAGTCGCACCCGCTCGACAGCCCCATATCGTGCTCACGTCGCCTACCCTGCATCTCTTCGCATACTAATAACGCAGAACTTCAAGGACAGCATTCGGACAGAATGATAAGAACTGCGCTGACTGAACTTCTGGGCATTCGTGTGTGAGTCTATGTTCTACCGTTCGGAACTACCGGAGGCACGCATTTACGATTTGTTTCGACGTTGGCAGCCCAGTAGTTCAAGGGGGTATGCAATGGTAAATGATTTCTGACGCATGGTTTTGAGGGTGATCTGATAATTTCACCCACAGGGTCGGGAAACCTCCGCTACCTGCAGCTATTTCGAACGCAGGAGGGCTTGGTACGCAACGTTATTGTCGTTCTCCAGTCATAGTCGCTGAATCCGCCGTAGGGATAATCACTGCACTGACGCAGCCAAACCCTGAGGCTTTGCGTGCTGTGATTCGTGAGACGAAGGCTGCGACTGACAAGCCTTTTGGAGTAAACATCACCCTTCTGCCATCTATCAATCCGCCGGACTACGAAGGTTTCGCACGTGCAGCTGTAGAAGAGGGTGTCAAGATCTTTGAGACGGCAGGGAACAGCCGTCCGTAGCTCTCGTTCTCACTAGTGGCAAAGATTTCTGACACAACTTATAGCGGGCAAGCTCATCAAATTCTTCAAGTCCCATGGGTGCATAGTTATCCACAAGTGCACCACTATTAGACACGCCAAGGTTTGCCACATGTTTAATCTGACTGTTGCATGTTTCATGTGCTCAATACGATACATTTAGTCTGCAGAACGAATGGGTGTTGATGTTCTGAGTATTGACGGTCTCGAATGTCTGTCACTCGTTTCTCTGTTCGAACTTTGAATTTGATTATGACATATTCATAGGCGCTGGTCACCCAGGAGAGGAAGATATCGGCGGCCTTGTTCTGGTACGCCTCGTCCCCTTCCAGGTTTGACCTATTTTGTAACCATTCCCAGCTTGCAAGAGCCGCGCAAGAACTCAAGATACCCTACATTGCGTCTGGTGGTATTGCAGATGGTCGTGGATTGGCTGCGGCCCTGGCACTCGGTGCTGCGGTAAGTATGTTCATTCCCCATCAGGATTGACATTGATCAACTGCGCTCAAAGGGGGTAAACATGGGCACGCGATTCATGTGCACGGTCGAGAGGTGAGGTAATGGTGCCGTAACTATATACACATCTAACTGGTGTTTTCCAGCCCTATTCACCAGAAGATTAAAGAGACCATCGTCGCCTCCAGCGAACAAGATACCATCCATATATTCCGAACCTTGCAAAATACTGCGCGTGTCTTTAAGAACAAAGTATCAGAGCAGGTGGTTGCTCTCGAGCGGCGACCCGGGGGCGCGAAGTTTGAAGACGTCCGCGACCTTGTCTCGGGTGCACGAGGCAGAGTTGTATACGAAACCGGTGATGCTGACTATGGGATTTGGTCTGCGGGTATCGCACTTGGCCTGATCAAGGACATCCCGACGTGCAAAGAGCTTTTATTGCGCATGGAGAGGGAGGCGGAAGAGATTATCGGTGGGATGAACAAGTTGATCACCGCGAAGGCCAAGCTGTAGTGTTCTAGACCTGATTGTATTTATGTATGGTATATAGTAGACGCCTCGCTCGCCATGATCAAAGTCGCAGTCCGACCTGAATGAGACTTGTTGCCTAGGTACTATCTGGATAGGGGCAAAATAGACACGTAATAAGGAAAGTAATGGCTTACAGCAGGCAAGCTGACATGTGATGCACATTGCGCGTTGCACAGTCACTGCTCGGTCCCCTTCCCTTGCTTTTGTATCTCGTATAACTTCGCAGTTCTTGATTTCCCCAGAGCGTCCTCAACATCTACACCGAGCCCTATATTATATTTCCTACACCGTTGGTCAATATCATTTTGACCGGTCAAGTCCGGTCTGCTATATCCGTTTCATCTAATTTGAAGTCGTTGTCTTATGTATTACATAGCCGCATCTCCACAGCATAGGGCTCAAGAATAGCCTGCTCGACTTCCAAGAAGAGTTAGAGTTACTCTTTTCTCTGTCCCCCCATCTTCATCACCGTCCTGGCGCTTCCTGCACTCACCGTCACCACCTCTAACGAGCACCCTCGGTGGCTGCTCTAGATGTCGAACGAAGAGCAAACGCAAAGAAAGACTGTCCGAATCACTGGTGAGTGATCCTCCCGTTACCTGCACTGCCATCATGTCTCATCATCCCCAGTCCTTGCTGCCAATTCTCTCGTAAAACGAGAACTTTTCGCTCTCCCGGACCCATTCGCTGTGGTCTCCGTTGACGCAGACCAAACATACACCACCAGCCCCGTCCGAAAAAGTCTCAGCCCAACGTGGAACCAGTTTTTTGATATGTAAGTCTTTGTGAATTATCTCAATGACATAGACACGTTGACCCTGTTTCGTAGCACTGTTCGACCATCTTCGATCATCTCCATCCAGATATTTGACCAAAAAAGATTTAGAAAGCAAGACCAAGGTTTCCTAGGGCTCGTAAAGCTTACTGGCCAAGAGGCAATCGAACACTCAGCCAACGGTCATAGTACTTGCAATCCCTTTTTTTTTGAAACTCCACAGCTGACATCGTATGTTTCCTCAGGGCTTATAACTGTCGACCTTCGCCAATCTCATACTGCCACGACTGTTTGCGGGAGGATGCTATTTTCGTTCTCGTTTCCACCATCCACGAGCACTCAATCAGATGCCGGGAGGATCAACTTATCAGCTACCGTATCACCAAGCCGGTCTCTACGCTCCCGTCAGAGCACACCCATGATTCGCCCAGAGCTTTCGGCAAGGGTATCCGCTATTCCTCGTGTCCCTTCTTTGGGCCGCCTCCTTAGTCGCCCTCAGTCAATTTCCACCACGGAGTCCCGTTCCTCGACAGACAGTGCATTAACAACTACTAGACCTTCTACATGCGAGCCCTCTCCAACGGAACAGTCTCCTGGTAGTACCAATGAAGACGAGGATGAATCACCCCTTCCTCGAGGATGGGAACGCCGTCTTGATGAAGGAAGCGGACGAGTTTATTATGTGGACCACAATCAAAGGACGACCTCATGGATACGGCCCGCAACCACATCTTCTACATCTTTTGTCCGTGCTCCATCAACTGCTCCATCATTTCCTATTCCCCAACCACAAGTCCAGAACCCCACCCGCAGCGGTGGCTATGTGGACGTACCCCTGCCGGCAGGGTGGGAAGAGCGTCGGACTCCAGAAGGACGTCCTTACTTCGTTGACCATCATACGCGCTTGACGACATGGATAGACCCGCGCACTGTAGAGGTTGCCGCCTCTGCTATATCTGCGTCTACCAGTGCCAATGCAAACATGGGTCCCCTCCCATCAGGATGGGAGATGCGCCTCACCTCTAATGGTAGGGTGTACTTTGTCGACCACAACACCCGCACCACATCCTGGGATGACCCGAGACTGCCATCGAATTTGGAGCCTAATGCTCCTCAGTACAAGCGTGATTACAGGAGGAAGGTGATATACTTTTATAGTCAGCCGGCGATGAAAGTGAGGGAGGGCAAGTGCGAGCCGAAGCTGCGACGGAGCCGAGTCTTGGACGACAGTTTCACTGCTGTCATGAGGATGAGTGGGCACGACCTCAAGAAGAGACTCGTGATCAAGTTCGAAGGCGAGGACGGCTTGGATTATGGAGGTGTCTCGAGGTATGAAACTCACCTCACTTGCTGCGGTCGCCTTGTTCAGTTCTAACAACTGCGATAGGGAGTGGTTCTTCCTGATCTCGCATGAGATCTTCGACCCATCATACGGCTTGTTCCGGTACTCCGCACATGATAATTACACCCTTCAGATCAACTGGATGTCGGGTATCAATCCTGAGCATCTGAACTACTTCAAATTCATCGGCCGATGTCTTGGGCTTGCCATCTTCCACAGGCGGTTCCTTGATGCTTACTTCGTGCCGAGTTTCTACAAGATGATCCTTGGAAAGAAATCGACCCTGGATGATCTTGAGGGTGTTGATGCGGACCTTCACCGGAGCCTAGTCTGGATGTTGTAGGTTCCCTCCGTTATCTCTGCAAGGGCTACTCGCTTAAGCACTTGTTTCAGGGACAATGACATCACCGATGTGTTGGACGAGACGTTCACTTCTACAGAAGACCGCTTCGGAGAGATTGTAGAAGTCGAGTTGAAGCCTGGAGGAGCTAATATACCTGTCACCGAAGAGAACAAGAAGGATTATGTGGAAGCGGTCGTGGAATATCGTACGAGGACGAGAGTTCGAGAACAATCGCAAGCCTTCATGAACGGCTTACAGGAGATCATACCCCATGACTTGATTAAACTCTTTGACGAACGAGAAATGGAGCTCCTCATCGGAGGGACATCGGAGATTGACACGTACGTTTCCTCATCCCATCCTCATTTTTCTCACTCGTGCTGACAACATTCTGTTTTGCAGTAACGACTGGATCCAGTACACTGATTACCGTGGATACGAAAAGACTGACAAAGTCATCGAATGGTTCTGGCAATGCATCCGAAGCTGGCCTCCAGACAGGCAGTCTCGTTTACTTCAGTTTGCGACTGGTACTTCGAGGGTGCCTGTCAATGGCTTCAAGGATTTGCAAGGATCGGATGGGCCCCGGAGGTTCACCATCGACAAGTCTGGCGACCCGACCCAACTCCCGAGGAGCCATACGTGCTTTAATAGGATTGAGTTGCCCCCTTATGAGGATTATGAGAGTCTCGAGAAGAAATTGACGTATGCTATCGAGTGCGTTCTTTTTTGTTCGAGGATGGGCGTGTTGCTGATTAGTTTGCAGGGAAACGGAAGGATTTGGTGTAGAATAACATGTTGTATTTTTTTGGGGGGTTGATTCGATCATCGCTCCTTGCATGTTCAAGTATTGTATTCTTCATACTGCACGATTAATGAGCTGTCTGTCCACAGTACTAGAAGTAAACGTGAATAACATTTAGGCCCATCAGTGGGTTAGATTTTGCTACCAAGTGCTCTGTAGTAGTCTGTAGTGCGCCGTAGTGAATTACGTTTTCCTGACGATGACCACCCTCTCAGATTCGGCCGTCTCGGGTATCTCGAAAGCTCCCACGCCGCCCATCCCCCGCCACCCCACAACCATCGGAGCATCATCTCTGTGAACTCAAATGTGGGGAACATAGGTATAAGTATGAACTTCGCGTGTGAGAAGTTCACATGTGAACGTGTGTGAAGTTCCCAAGCAACTCCTGACTAGTCTATGATATCACATAAATAAAGCAGACGGATCTGTACATGTTACATTTACGTGTCGATGAATGACTGAGGTGGCGAGTCTCCCGTCGGCAAACCAGAATGTAACTCGCACATCTTAACATATTTGGATCTGTCTATGACGGAACGCTTGCAATGCTCGCACGCGTTCCGTTGGATAAGATGCGCGGATCAACTAAATGATATCAAAAACTGGTTCTCCGGTGCCACGGGTAACGTCTCCTCGGGAAGAACCAAAAGTGGCGTTGAATGGTTATATATCACCCGCGGGCGCTCGTACGCAGCAGAGGCTTGCAAATGGCGCAATCATTGTGTCTGTGCAGATGACAACTTTATACTTGCAAAAGGCCGATCAAAAGCGGCAATCAGCGCCTCAGTTCCAGAGTGGTCGCTTCGAAGATAGGGCTGCTCATTTTTAGCCTGCAGTTCACTGGCTTGTATCAAGGTCAATATGAGATAGGGTCCAGGACAAAATATTCGGCAAGAGTAAATCCTGTATTTTGTGATTTAGCACCTGGAACGGAAAACTCACACCGGGCAGTCGATAGAGGGGGGTTCTGAAGTGAACTATGGTGTGCTAAGGCAGATCTGCACTGCCTCAGGGTCCAGACAAGATTATATAGTACAAAGTTATGATGAATGATCCAAAATAACTGTCTCAAAAGAGGGTCAGGATTTGTGGGGAATAATATGACATCTATGGATGAGGATTAGCTCATTTGAGGAAAATGACCAGCGACATCATACCCTAGCATGCCACGTCCACCCCATCCATTACGCGGGATGAGTTTTATTGTTATGATTTCCTCCGACCTCGATACAATGACTTGGATCTCACGCTATGGAATATCAGCCAGACGGTGGATGCGCAAGTAACCCTGACTAACATTTTCATTGACGGATACTAGATCAGCCAGCGGCTGTAAGGAAGTTGCTGTGAACGATGATCGCGTGAGGGATCCAAATTTTAATATCAGATCTTCTCGCCGAAGGCCCTGCAAGTAGTTCCGTTACTATCGTCTTTGATGCGAGCTTTGATGGCAAGCGTACCGCTTCCGCTGCAGGGCTGCTCGGCGCTACGCCGTCCACTCTTGCAAAAGCTGATAGCGATTCTACATCTTCTGTCCCGTTGTGCTGTGCGACCCCCTCAGATATGGTGGGCGATGGTGCAATTGTCGATGGATCATACACAGCCTGGAGAGCCTTCTCTATCTCATTCATGACATCTTTGTAATCGTTTCGCAGTTCATTGATGCGTCTGCGAGCGTGTCGTATAGCATATATGTCGAGATCGGCTCGAGGGAAACCTTCCGAATCAACCAGGGGTGTGGTCATGTCAGAATTATTAGCTTTCAGGATAGAGAATTGGGCATCGAGTTCGGCTTCAATGTTCTCTTTTTGAGACATGAGAGCACGAGCGTGCTCTACTGGGTTTGTCGGGGATGGTAGCATGAACCCCATCTCTTATTCCTGTCGGCAAGATAATAGGGTAGGACGAGAGCTCAGAGCAGTGAGCGCTGCTGAGATCATTAGCTGTGGGATACTATTGCTGGATATGGCCATGTCATACTATGCAAGAAGAAATCATTCGATTGTTGGACGTCTGGCTAAGATTGGCACACAACCACAGTCTGTTTCAAAATTAAACTGTACTGCGGCGTGCTGCCAACCTGCGCCACCGGTAACTGAGCGCTGAGCGCTTGGAGATATCAGATCACGCACAAGGCTTCGAGCTCGCTCATACCTAATACCATAACCACACCAACACCTTCAACTTTTACCTCTGCACCCTGCCACCCAGCCCAAGCACGTTGTAATTCATAGCGCTCGTTACTGTCATTGCAAATGGTCTTCCTTAGGTGACGCGACTGTGGAGGAACACAGATGGGTCCTCGGGATCTTGCATAGCTTGAAGGAGCTGCCTCGTGAACTTCAAAGTTACGTCAACTGATAAAGTTTGGAATGGTAACAGGGGAGCGGTCAAAGTACATACTAGCAGATAGCCCGTGGCGTCGCTGCTCAAAACTATTTAACAGCAAATTTCGAGCATTTCCTGCCAGCAAACCGCACCATGGCCCATGCAGAACTTGATCGTCTTCAAGCATGTTTAAACTTCGCACTCGATACATTCCGCAGGGAGATGGACGACTCTCAACTCCCTCCCCTTAGTCAATACAGCTCAGTAGAACACCCATTGGACGACATAAACTACTTGCCCAGTGCGAAATTGTTTGAAGCCCGCCGCCTCTCCTTAGGTTTGTCGCTATGCTTCCTGCATGCCGATGCTAACCCTAGTCTGACTTCAGCATGTCTGGTTCGTTGCTGACTGAGCCCCGATCGATCCACCTGAGTGTTTCTTTTTAGGGAGAGCTAAAGAACCTTATTCAGTCGCCCATGGACAAGTGCGTAGAGGAGAGATGTTCATTATATGGCGTTGCCTGCACTGGGGTGCTCATCCAGGCAGGTATCGTAGACTACCTGGCTGGCGTGCCGAATCATCCTCAAGGCGTCCCGGTCGTCGAACTGGCCGCAAAGTTGGAGCTTGATTCTCATAAACTCATCCCCATTCTCCGCTGCAGTACAGCCAACGGTTGGGTCAGGGAGACTCGTGATTCCTCTTTTACATTGAACAGATCCGCGCGCACTTTCATTGAAGGCCGCGCAGGTCGGAAGTTTAACACTGCGTGCGTTTTTCTGCTGTATGAGTGCCCATCAAAATTAGATGTCGAGCAGTGCGCCTGGACTTATGACCATGATCGAAAAAATACCTCATTGGGTCACAAAATCTGAGTGGAAACTATCGCGTTCTCCGCTGCAAACTCCCTTTCAGATTGCCTACAAGACTCCTTTGTCGATATTCCACTGGCTTGTAGAGCACCCAGAATGCCTCGTTCCGCTTGCAGATCATGTTCAAGTAAGTAATTATCTAGGAACTTAGAGAGCGAGCAGCAGACTTTTGTTATCTAGGTCTGCGGGGACATGTCTACTCCGAGTATCATATCAGACTACCCATGGGCGCAACTGGAAACACCAGTCATTGTGGATTGTGGAGGGGGGGAAGGTAGTCTAGTTTCGGCTATCATCGATGCGTACGTTGGCATCTGTATTTTCTACTGCGAAGTTCCTAATTATGGCAGGCATCCTCTCTTCCGAGCTATTTTACAGGACATGGAAAATATGGTTGCATTGACAGGTTCAATTATGGAGGAACACCGGCCTCGTGAGATGGAAAGTGGTGCGCTCAAGGTGGAAGCCCACGACATTTTCCAGCCTCAACCGCGGATTGGGGACGAGTATAGCTTCATTTTGCGTCATGTTCTGTGAGTGCTCATCTGCACTTTTGATTGTGCTCATATCAGTCTCATGGCGAAGGCATGATTGGCCCGATGAAGAAGCGGTGAGCGGCGTGCACTCTACGTCGATGACATAACTGACCTGGTCTTAGAGCACGATACTGAGTCATTTGGCTCGTGCACTGGGTCCCAAGGTAAATCGCGAAATCGCAAAAATTGATGTGCTATATCTGACACCGCTTTGTAGTCCAAGATACTCATTATCGACATGATCACTGTCCCGAATGTAGATGCGACTGTTACAACAACCTTCAATCCGCTCTCACACGAGCACCCCGACTACCTCATTCCATCGCACTTCGGTTCGGCCTCCAAAATCGTAAATCGTTTCTCGATGCACATGTTGACCTTGCTCAACAGCAGTGAGAGGTCTATGGTGCGTGCTGAACAAAGCTTGATTGTGATTTGCCGATGATGCATTGCACAGCGTGAGTGGGAGAGACTTGTGAAGAAGTCTGGGCTCCGTATCACAAATGTTTACCCGCTCCGAGCTCACGCTTCCATCATTGAATGTGCCACTTGACATACGAGCATAGCTGTAAAACGGGACTAGGGTAATGCCACGTCAATTCCCCCGTACATATAATGCAATGGAGTGGATTTAGGATATTCAACATGTAACTTTCCCTTATTACCGATGTTGCGCAAAGACTTGAACCGATCTCCATAGTACTTAAGTCACATTTTGTCGGAGTACCCAGGTTCTCTCGAAATGCACAGTTTTTCAGGCGATGATATTGTAGCTTGCTTCACGCTCCAGAGGCTGTGGGTTTCTATCATTCTAATTGCAGCGAATTTAGTGTTGACCCCTTCAATCCGGTTGAATTCACCGCAATGTACAGTACTTGAACATCACCGGAGTACGGTTATAACCACTCGTTCAACAGGTGCTTTTTATTGGTGCTAAAAACTACATTTTTTTTTGCCAGATTCACCATCTTCCAATCAAGCATCATATGAGGGAATGATCCCCAGTGAAAATCGACAAGAAAGAGGTAGATATGTGTATATAGAGGTCGAAAGAAATCGAGGCTGTGGAATGTATCGACGCGTTTTGACCTCGTTCGAAAAGTGGGACTTTTCGAGATGGAAATAGAAAGAGATCGAGAGAAAGTTTGCACGATTAGATACATTCCCGCTGTGTTTAGACATGTCGATAGGCTGAAAATCCATTCATTTGGCTTGAAAAATCGAATGAATAGACATCTAATTGGAGAAAATGAGGTTATCGTATGGTATCGCTATCATTACTAGGTTTGGTATCGCGCCCTGCCCGCCATCCCCCCGTCGCGCCCTGCCTGCCATCCACTACTCGTCCACGTCATCGCCGGTACCACTCCCTTGAATGGCTCCAGGCGAGTTG
>MU836982.1:79727-103960 GCA_029603245.1 Rhizopogon salebrosus TDB-379 | reverse complement strand
AAAATTCGAGACTTCAAGACGGGTAAGGAGTCGAATATCAGACAGGCATACACCACCCTCCCGGCGAGCTGGATCGTTTAACCCCTCAACGACAACATCTATGACAATGCCGAGCTCTCCCTCGACCACGCGGCGTGGACCGTCTTCTGATATCGAATGACCGTGCACACGGTAGTTTTTCAACTTAAAGATGCATGCGATGATATATAATGAGTCTTCAGACATACTGTACACATAATACAAAATGCGATACAAGATGCGATGAGAGTGATCCAATCAAAAGTTCATTCTATGCGTGAAGTGGTGATAGTCCAGGTCAGGGTAAGACGCCACGGACAATATCACGACTGTCCAGCCACCCCTCTGGACCCATGGCAGTAGCAAGCTTCCCGACCAGCGTGTTTGCCGCTTGGCCGGACGTTACGAATTTACGACTGGTACAAATAATCATGCTTTTCTTGCACCGCGTCAGCATGACGTTCGTCCTTCGCACGTTCTTCAAGAACCCTATACCCTCGGAACGAACTAGAGAGACGATGATGTGGTCTTCTTCGTTTCCTGCAGCGAATGTCAGACAGATCCTTCAGCATGTCAAGACACTGCTTGCCTTGGAAGGAGTCCACGTTGAAGCACTTGTCTTGCCAAGGAAGGTTTGCTAACTCAAGTTGTTTTTCGATCGCACTCCTCTGTGCATCGTACGGGGTGATCACCCTGTACTCCTTGCCCTGCCTATAGTATAGACGGGCGAGATGAACTACCACGGTTATCTCGGGTTCGTTCTTATACAAAAGAGGTGAGGCAGACAAGTTCCGACGGAGATGCGTGTCATACCGTCCAGCTTTTCCCCGATCTCTTCTCCTGGCCCCTCTTGACATCCAGGAATCTACACGCTGTTCTACTGTTGATGTCGTGGTCGGTCTTCAATTGGTGACCGTAAACATGACGCGAAATGAAATTCCCAATGACGACTGGCATACGATCTGGATTGGGGTTGGAATGACGAAGAAAAGTAGTCGAGATACGGGCTTACACTGGGTATTCAAAAAGTAGGCCTGCCTTCGCAAATGCGGGAACTCGAAAACACTTTGCAATTGCTGAATATCATCCTGGCCGTATGGCGCCACTAGGATCTGAGTCAGTGACGTGGAATGAGGGGACAGCTACAGGCTCTCACGTTGTCTGTCATCACCGATAAACACCATTTTTTTGAGATTGTGCGGGAAACGATGAAGTAGGGGAAGGTAGTCTCCCACTTCGATTTGACTTGCCTCGTCAAATATGATGGTTTGTATGGGGACGATATTGGAGAACATAGTGATTTTTTGATGAGACAGAGTACTTAACGTGCAAAGTATGACTCTTGTGTCCAGCAGAAGTCGGCTAATAACAACAGGTCCGCCATCCCACAAGTCGGGTGGTATAAAGCAATGTTCCAGACGCTCGTAGAGGTGTTCATGCCTGCAATATCAGAACTCAGTGACTGAAAGGTGGTGCAGAATGCTACACACCAGTCATAGTGGAAACCATGGGATACAAGAAGCTTGAATTCGCGGAAACCAACCTTGTCAAGCTTTTCTGCAATATTTTTGACGGCGACGTTCGAGTGTGCTACTAGCCAAATCGTACGCTCCTTATCCCCGTACTCCATGATACTGAGAACACTGGCCGCTATGACCGTTGTTTTTCCAGTTCCAGGAGGACCCTGGATAAGCACTATGCGATCTTTGTCCACTTCCGAACAAATTCGCTGCACAGCTATATTCTGCGAGGTATTCAACGTACCACCCGGGTAGTATATGGGTGGAAAGAAAACGGGCAGTTTGGTGGAACCGTCCTGAACCGGAGGTGGCCACGAGATGCCTAAGGACGGTGCCCAGATACTACAGAAGAATGGATTGTTGGTCAACTTGACAGCGCCTTGAAGAGCCTTCAGCACTACATCTTCTCTCCATGATTCTGCAGGCGTTAAGTCTTGCAGCCCAATAGTGGTCACGGAGATAATCTTCCCGGAAGGATGTATAGCGCCTTTGACATTAATGTGAGCTTGTCGACCGTCTACTTGCTGTGCGTGACCAGTGATCGTTGACCGCTTGTCTCCGACCTCCGTTTCGATGAGGATAACCTGCAAATGCCAACGGTTGTTTCAGAATTGATGGCAGAGCGTCTCATAAATTTACATACTTGTTCCCTAGCCTTCATGATGCGCGTCGCGTAGCGAGTGGACTCAAGGTTGAGATTACCCTGTTTGGAGACAAAGTCTCCTTTCACGTTATTGACGACTTTTACTGGCCTCAAAGATTCCAAAATATCAGCATGGCGAGATATCTTTGCCAGAACACTCAGATACTACATTATGAATCAGAGGGAGAATACAACTCCATGCGTAATGAAGACCACATACAACAACTGTCATCGTGTCCGTGGCAATTCGAGGGATGGAGGCATATCTGGATGCCATGTGAGTAGTAGCACAACATGCTGCCCAAGCCTGGAGTGCCACAATGTTCATTGCAGGTAGGTCGTTCCCTTCTCTGTGAAAGAAAAGAGCTTTCGTGTTCTCTCTCCGGAGCAAGACCTCGCCACCCAATGCGTTCATAAGTGCTTCGAAGGACCGCCGACTATTCCGGCCAGCAGCCACAGATAAGATGTCCACTGCAGCATTGATGCGAAGCGAGAGCTCCATAAAGACAGCAACCGCGATCCTGTCCATTCTGTACCCAAAGAGTTGGACGTTAGGATCACACAGAATGTGCTCTTGCAGGAGGGTGCGCCCTCGATAGAAGAGAGGCTGTTGTGCTTGCCCTTTCTTCTTCTGCCACTGATTCGCTTTCTGCGGAGGAGAGAAGTGGACGACGAGACCACGGGTAAGGGTTGCAAATGCCAAGCACGAAAGAGTACAGTCAGGGTGATACGTGGCTGCTACTCCTACGGCACCATCCTGAGCTGAGTCTACAAGGCGGCGCAAAAGTAGAGGCGAAATGGTATTCTCGTGAACGTCGTCAACAACTATAGGTGCATGTGTAGCGGTATAAATATTTTGCTGGAGAGTGGAAATCGTATGGGTCATGAGAGGGAGAGATAGGGAGAGAAAGCGCACGATACGTGCGCGTTAAGGGGGAGGTTGTAAACGTGGCTCATTAAACTTCATTCGCCAGCTATTTATTGCAGGATGCGAGCGCCTACTGTCATAGAATGGGAACATATTTTACAGAAAATGGATGCAAGGGGGATGCGGGGACGGGCTGTGTAAGAACAAAGGATAAGCCTAATGGGGCCCTTGTACGTCCGGTCAGAAGTTATTGACCAGCTGCTTGTAGGTGTGGGACCTGGGTCTGCCGGCTGGGGCAGTGTCCTTGTTATTGCAGTAATAACGGGTGATTTCTCGAAAGGTTGGCGCCGCTTACTCTCGTTTACTGAATTGAACACAGCCACACCTTCTCGTCACGCTTTCCTAGGTTTTTTTCCAGGGAGTCACCAGACTGTTCTCTATTTTTTTTTATCTACCTGCAATGACAACTCCTGTAATTCTCGGTGTTGGAGCCATAACAGTTGCCCTGGTTGGACGACATCTCATGCGCAGTGGGGTTATTGGCAAGCGGGCAGCAGACCAGTGGGCGAAGGGAGGTTTTATGTAAAGCAAAGATGGATCGCAAGGAAGCAATCGCAATCCTTGGACCCCAAGTCCGCACCTTCAGCACACTCTACCTAATTTTGTGTTCTTCTTCACAAGGACGGCATAACACCACACCAAATTAAAAGATGCACACCGTCACATCATGCTTTCAAACCACCCCGACCGTGGAGGCTCGCCATGCTTGGCGAGTAAAATAAATGAAGCTAAAGATTTGTTGGACAAAATAGGTGGGAAGCTGAGATAACACCTCCGTGTGACGGTTGCTGGTTATGATGTACCATAAGCCATTGCCACGGGAGTTACTCAAATCCTTCCAGCTCTATTTTGTGTTTTTATCGCATGCATCATGATATATGCATCATAATACTTATCACCACTCCTCCTGTCCCTCGTCCGGTGACTCCAATTGCGATTCGTTATATTGCCTATCCTTCAACTGTTGCGCCCTTGAATTCCCTCACAAAATTCGAGACTTCAAGACGGTTAAGGAGTCAAATATCAGACAGGCCTACACCACCTTCTCGGCGAGCTGGATCGTTTAACCCTTCAACGACAACATATATGACAACGCCGAGCTCTCTCTCGACCGCACGGCGTGCTCATGCACAGCGCTCGTTGTCGGAGGTCAGCGGTGTGCAGCTGTTGACTGCGCTGACCATTTACACGTTGGTCAGAGCACCCCGTCGGGTGTGACTCTGCTTCTTTAGTACGAGATCACGCATCCAATGACTCTTTTCTCTCGAACGAGGCTTGACGGGCGTTCGAGCTCGACTTTCGGGGAGTGGACCGTCTTCTGATATCAAATGACCGTGCACACGGTAATTTTCCAACTTGAAGATGCATGCGATGATATATAATGAGTCTTCAGACATACTATATACATAATACAAAAATGCGATACAAGATGCGATAAGAGTGATCCAATCAAAAGTTCATTCTAGACGTGAAGGGGTGATAGTCTATGTCAGGGTAAGATACCATGGACAATATCACGACTGTCCAGCCACCCCTCTGGACCCATGGCAGTAGCAAGCTTCCCGACCAGCGTGTTTGCCGCTTCGCCAGTCGTTACAAATTTACGACTGGTACAAATGATCATGCTTATCTTGCACCGCGTCAGCATGACGTTCGTCCTTCGCACGTTCTTCAAGAACCCTATGCCCTTGGAACGAACTAGAGAGACGATGATGTGGTCTTCTTCGTTTCCTGTGGAGAATGTCAGGTACATCTTCGGTATGTCAAGAGACTACTTGCCTTGGAAGGAGTCCACGTTGAAGCACTTGTCTTCCCAGGGAATCTTTGCTAACTCAAGTTGCTTTTCGATCGCACTCCTCTGTGCATCGTACGGGGTGATAACCCTATACTGCTTGCCCTGCCTAAAGTATAGACGGGCGAGATGAATTATCACGCTTATCTCTGGTTCGTTCTGATACAAAAGAGGTGAGGCAATCATATTCCGACGGAGATGCGTGGCATACCGTCCAGCTTTTCCCCGATCTCTTCTCCTGACCCCTCTTGACATCCAGGAATCTACACGCTGTCTTGCTGTTGATGTTGTGGTCGGTCTTCAACTGGTGACCGTAAATATGACGCGAAATGAAATTTCCAATGAAGACTGGCATACGGTCTGGGTTGGAGTTGAAACGATCAAGAAAAGTAGTCGAGATATGAACTTACACTGGGTATTCAAAAAGTAGGCCTGCCTTCGCATGTGCGGGAACTCGAAAACACTTTGCAACTGTTGAACACCTTCCTGGCCGTACGGCGCCACTGGGATCTGAGTCAGTGACTTGGAATAACGGGACAGCTACTAGCTCTCACGTTGCCTGTCATCACCGATGAACACCATTTTTTTGAGCTTGTGCGGGAAACGATCGAGTAGGGGAAGGTAGTCTCCCACTTCGATTTGACTTGCCTCGTCAAATATGATGGTTTGTATGGGGGCGATTTCGGCAAATAGAGCGATCTTAGGATGTGACAGAGAGCCTAACGTGCAAAGTATGACCCTTGTCTCCAGCAGACGTCGGTCGATATCAACGAGGTCGCTATCCCAGACGTCGGACCGTATGAAGCAATGTTCCAGACGCTCGTAGAGGTGTTCATGCCTGCGATATTAAAACTCAGTGACAGAAAGTTGTGCAGAATGCTACACACCAGTCATAGTGGAAGCCATGGGATACAAGAAGCTTGAATTCGTAGAAACCAACTTTATCGAGCTTTTCCGCAATATTTTTGACGGCGACGTTCGAGTGTGCTACTAGCCAAATTGTACGGTCCTTATCCCCGTACTCCATGATACTGAGAACACTGGCCGCTATGACCGTTGTTTTGCCGGTTCCAGGAGGACCTTGGATAAGCACTATGCGATCTTCGTCCGCTTCCGAACAAATTCGCTGCACAGCTATATCCTGCGAGGCATTCAACGTGCCACCCGGGTAGTATATGAGTGGAGAGGAAACGGGCCGTTTGGCGGAACCGTCCTGAACCGGAGGTGGCCACGAGATGCCTAAGGACGGTGCCCAGATACTACAAAAGAATGGATTGTTGGGCAACCTGACATCGCCTTGGAGAGCCTTCAGCACTACATCTTCTCTCCATGATTCTGCATGGTTTAAGTCTTGCTGCCCGATTGTGGTCACGGAGATAATCTTCCCGGAAGCATGTACAACGTCTTTGACATCAATGTGAGCTTGTCGACCTTTTACTCCCCGTGCGCGGCCAGTGATCGTTGACCGCTTGTTTCCGACCTGCGTTTCGATGTGGATAACCTGCACATGGCAACGGTTGTTTCAGAATTGATGGCAGAGCGTCTCATAAATTTACATACTTGTTCCCTAGCCTTCATGATGCGCGTCGTGTAGCGAGTGCACTCAAGGTTGAGATCATCCCCTTTGAAAACAAAGTCTCCTTTCACGTTATTGACGACTTTTATTGGCCTCAAAGATTCCAAAATATCAGCGTGGCGAGATATTTTTGCCAGAACACTCAGATACTACATCATGAATCAGAGGGCGAATACAACTCCATGCGTGATGAAGACCACATACAATAACTGACATCGTGTCCGTGGCGATTCGAGGGATGGGAGTATATCTAGATGCCATGTGAGTAGTAGCACAGCATGCTGCCCAAGCCCGGAGTGCCAAAATGTTCATTGCAGGTGAGTCGTTCTCTCTGGGAAATAAAAGAGCTTTCGCGTTCTCTCTCTGGAGCAAGACCTCGCCACCCAATGCGATCATAAGTGCTTCGAAGGACCGCCGACTTCTCGGGCCAGCCAACGATAAGATGTCAACTGCAGCATTGACGCGAAGCGAGAGCTCCATAAAGATCGCAACCGTGATCCTGTCCATTCTGTACCCGAAGAGTTGAACCTTAGGATCACAAAGAATATGCTCTTGCAGGAGGGCGCGCCCTTGATAGAAGGAAGGCTGTTGTGCTTGTCCTTTCTTCTTCTTCTTCTTCTGCCATTGGTTCGCTTTCTGCGGAGGAGAGAAGTGGACGACAAGACCACGGGTAAGAGTTGCAAATGCCAAGCACGAAAGAGTACAGTCAGGGTGATACGTGGCTGCCACTCCTACGGCGCCATCCTGAGCCGAGTCTACAAGGCGGCGCAAGAGTAGAAGAGAAATGGTATTCTCGTGGACATCGTCAACATCTATGGGTGCATGTTCAGCGCGATAAACATTTTGTTCGAGAGGGAAAATCGTATGGGTCATGAGGGGGAGAAAAAGCGCGCGCGTTATGGGGAGGGTGTAAACGCGGCTCATTAAACTTCATTCGCCAGCTATTTATTGCAGGATGCGAGCGTCTATGGAATGAGAACATATTTGGATGCAAGGGGTACGTATGTGGGGACGGGCGGTGTATAAATGGGGGACCTTGTATGTCCGGTGGTTATAACTTATCGCGCTGCAATCACAACGACACTCGCTTACTGAATTCAACACAGCCACACCTTTTCGTTCACGCAACTTTCCTAGGTTTTCCTCCGGGGACCAGTCACGACTTCTCTTATTTTTTTATCCACCTGCAATGGCAACTCCTGTAATTGTCGGTGTTGGAGCTATAACAGCTGCTCTGGTTGGACGACATCTTATGCGCAGCGGGGTTATTGGCAAGCGGGCAGCAGACCAGTGGGTGAAGGGAGGTTTTAAAGCAAAGATGGATCGCAAGGAGGCAATCGCAATCCTTGGACTCAAGTTCGTATTTTCAGCTCACTCTACCTGATGTTTTCTTTCTCTGACGCGTGTCCCACTTCACAGGGACGGCATAACGGTACGCACCAAGTTAAAAGATGCACACCGTCACATCATGCTTTCAAACCACCCCGACCGTGGAGGCTCGCCATACCTGGCGAGTAAAATAAATGAAGCTAAAGATTTGTTGGACAAGACAGATGGGAAGCTGAGATAACGCCTCTGGTGTGTCGGTTGCTGGTAAGCCATTGCCACTCTCCTGACTCTGGAGTTACTCAAATCCCTTTAGTTCTATTTTGTATTTTTATCGCATACATCATGATATATCCATCATAATACTTATCACCACTCCTTCTGTCCCTCGTCCAGTGACTCCGGTCGTGATCTGTTATATTGCCTGTGCTCCCTTGAGTTCTCTCGCAAAATTCGAGACTTCAAGGCGGTTAAAGAACCAAATATTAGACAAGTGTCAGGCATACACCACCTTTGGGGCCGTTCAGACCAGGCGCCATCACGCTACTGAAACTGAACCAGGCTCCGGCTGTCACAATATTCGACTTTCAACCGGCTTACTAAGCAGTATCTTTCAGCATGCCAGCGTTGCTCAAATCTTTTCAGTTCCACCATCAAGGGTAGTCAAAGCGTCATGGACACATCAGAGCTCGAACCCTCAAAGCTCGGTACGAAAGAACAGTAGGCGTGTTTAGCATACATGCAATCTCGCAAATCCCACCGCTCATCGATAATCAGCTGGGATAACGTTTACGAAGAAGAGCTGGGGAACTTCAGTGAAAATGGAGATGAAGGCGAAATATGGTTTGTATTCAATTGCTCCTACCGGGCTCATCTAATCTATACTTTTGGCGTCTAGGTTCGGCAAGAAAGCGATGGCTGGGATGGTCAAGTGGGCCAAGCAATACGCCCCTCCACGATCGGATATTTCAATTCTTGAAGTGGGAAGTGGGAATGGTGCACTATTATTCGCGCTCGCTGGAGAAGCGTGTTATCCAGCCGAGAGACTCCTAGGTATCGATTACAGTGAAGGTGCCGTTCAGCTTGCCCAGTCCATTGGGCGTTCTCGGGGTCTTCCTGCCGTTACGTTTAGAGTATGCAATTTCCTACGGGAGGACCCACCATTACTCGCCGGTAATCACGAAGCCGACGGAGACGGAAATGGAGCTTGGGATCTGATTCTGGATAAGGGCACATACGATGCAATCGCGTTGATGGAAAAGGATGAGAATGGAATAATTCCAGTAGAAGGATATCCGATGCGTATCACGAAACTCTTGAATCCAGGCGGGCATTTCCTAATCACATGTGCGTATGATCGTGTCATCTCACTATTTGAACTGAAAGATAGAACCTTTCACCCAGCTTGCAACTTTACGGAGGCTGAACTACAAGCAAAGTTCATCACTGAAGAAACGGGCTTGCAATATCAGTACGTGACCTAGGTCTTCTTTGAAACTAGATGTTGATACGTCTCCCGATAGTTCTCGTATAGAACACCCCATCATTTCATTCGGTGGGAGCACCGGCAGTGCATGTTCTAGCGTAGCATTCACGAAACCTGCATCTCGTAACTAAAAGTTAATTATATTTTAGGGATGTGATCCATTCCCGTCTGTAACGTCTCCTTTGCCAGTGCACTAGCCCACATCAAGAATCCATCCTCTCCTTTGAACATATTCGACATGAAGAACATCAATCCCAGGCCCAAGTTCTCGATCCTGGATACTTTCATGAATATCTCTTCAAGCGCTCCACGGTTCCTCGTTGAAGGATAGTCATTGCTAAGCATGGGCGACGAAACCTGGCTGGCGACAAAAAGATGTATGAACAACTCTTTCAAGAAAGTGCGTGTCTGTGGCTTGAGCACCGTAAAGTCCACGGGCTGTGAAACCTCGGTTCAGCAACGCTCTGCACGAGTTACATTCCAAGCTCACCTTGAAGATCGTCAGCGCGCAACAATCCTTGGCTATCCACCACGCATATGCTTTAGCGATGTTCTTCATCCGCGACGGGGACATGGATTTAACATCAAACCTGCTCGCGTCCTCTTTCAGGTTCTTGATGACCTCTACCCCACCAACGCTGGTTTCACCCAAGTCTCGGAGAAAGTCCCATAGACAGAACTGCAGGGTGATCTTGTACGAATGCGACCGCTGAGACAAGTACTGACAAACGAGTGCATAAAACGGATTGTAAGATTTTTCCTGTCGAATCAAATCAACATCTGATGGCAATGAAAATCCTATTAAAAATAACGTACATTTCCACAGCAATGCAGGTTGACTCTGATGATCTCGCGCTGCTGGACTTCCGTGAGACCGAGTTGCGAAAGTCGTTCGCAAGCGTCTAGATAATCCTATGATGAGAAATAAACTTCAACTGCAGGAGATTTGACGGTCAGCACTCACGTCGCTGCTCATTAGCACGATGAAAATACTGCGACGGATGTCTGTGTTCATGCCCTGCTTCTTCGCAAGCTTCAGGAGCGCGGTGTTGCTGACATCTTCTGTCCCAGCTTCCGCAGCGCGCTGGGGAGTCTCGTGCTGCTGATCGACCAGGGGGTCTCCTCCCCACGCCGCGCCCACAAGCCACCACTTGCCTTTACTTTCTGCCGAATGGAGATCCGCTAACGTCACGCGCAACGGTTCGTAAGCGAGGACTACGTGTGCAACTCAGCGCTATTCATATTGAGATAACGGGGCGGTCCAGCGAACGCACCGTGCTTCTTTTTTCCCAAACTTGACAGGAACTTCTTCATCCGCTCGACAGCATCGCCCCCCTGATGCTGTGCTGCGGCAGTCTTCTTGATCTTGTTGTTTGTGAGGTTATTCAGTGTTTCGATCATGAAACTCGTTCGTGAACTGTGTGGTGATGGTGATGAGAAGAGCGTAGTGAATCAGATGAGATGTGATGGTACCTCATAGTGTCGGCTTGTCCGACCACCCGAGTCTGTGCGAGAGCTACGATGTCTTTTAGAGCCGTTGGATCATCCTGTCGCAACTGTTGGCCAGAATCTAGCACGAGTTTTCAATACGCGCCGAGCGTAACACACCATAAAACTCACTTCGAAGCAGCTTGAGCAGAAGTTCCACCCTGAACTCAGATAGATCCTTATCCAAAAGGCCGCGGATGATATCATAAACGAGAATGCATGAGATGACTTGAAAGTTGTACAGCTCGGAGAAAAGCACGACGAGGTTGGAACACTCCTTTCCTAAGTCATCGGGAATTTCGGTTGCACTGGGCGTTGTTTTTTCATCCACCGAAGTGAGGTGCCGTTCATATGACGCAACAACATTCTGTATGAAATAAGCCGCTGAGTGCATGAGGCGTGTCAGCCACGTTTGTGGAGGTGATGATCACTTCACGAGACACGCACCAAACGCAGTGCCAATCAATTTGTGGAGGCTTGAAATGAAAGCCGCGTGGAGGACAACATACGAGTCCAGTAGAGTGGAGTGGGATGATATGCCATCAATGATGAGGTTAGTGAGGGTTGAGGTGACGTCTGAAGGGGAAAGGGATAGGCAGAACGTTCAGTACGAGTAGAGATGAGTACGAACCATGTCGACTGTGACTACGATACACGTCTTCGACGCTATCTAGAATTGTTGCAATATTTTGTTCGGACATCCTGAGCGTGAAACAGGATTGGCATGGGCCATGACAGCACACAAAGATATTACCTGTTCATGAGACCTTTCAGCTGCCGAGTAAGTTTGACTTGTTTTTCAGTGTCATCTGTGTCGCCTTTGGCCTGTTTTCTCAATCCCGGTGGTATATAGCGTCCTGGAAAGAAATATATAGCTCAACTCGTATGTGATGCACATAGAAAAACTGACCGGCAGCCTCGGGTTGAGGATTTGAAGGCTTGTCTTTTTTCTCCTCTGTCATCTCATGGTCGTCATTGTCCACCAATTCATCTTCGCTAGCTTCGCTTCCATCGTTCTTACTGAGTTCGCCTCCAAAGCCAGCCCACTCCTCATCTTCCCAAGATCCATCACTCTCATCTTCTTCAGACGTCGACTGACGCTCATCTCTCACTTCATCATCCAAGTCTTCTTCAGACGTCGACTGATCCTCATCTCCCAATTCATCATCCAAGTCCCCCAAACCCGTGTCCTACATATGCTCTCAGACACGACATAAAGCACAGAACTACGAACAACTCACTGGCGCAGACGTCGTAAGATTGTCCGCAAAGTCAAATAGATCTGTACAAGGACCACGAGCATAAGCATAATGAAGTCTCCAATGACGAGCGCACGAACCTCCCAGTCCATCCATGTCATCATCCTTACGGCGTGAGCCTCCGCCGCTATACCCAAGCTTGGATTCAAGGTATGCGATATATGCATCCTCTTCTTCTTCTTCGCGACTCCGAGGGCCTTTTGATGATACATCTTTGAGAGGTCTAGCTTTAGCTGCAGATTTATTGACGAGCCTCTCTAGTGCGGTGGTTCCGACTTTCTGCTTCGACACGGATTCGGTATTGCGTGGCTCCTCGGTTTTATGACGAGATGGCACCTTGGTGGTGGTGGGTTCATGGCGTGACTTCGTTGCAGGGGGACGAGAAACAGATTCTCGTGATATCTTGACGCGTTTTCTCTGCGGTGACTCGACGTGTTCCTGCTCCGTCTTCCGTTCGCCGGCGGAGTGGGTGGTTTGGGTTTTAGAGAAATGATCGGCCTTCCTCTTTTTACGTTCTGTTCGTTCTTGCTTTCGCGCATCCTTACGTGACGAATGAGAATGACCGTTGCGTCGATGAGAGCTCTGCTCTGCACGTATCGTTAACGACAGGATCTAGGATAGGCAGTTGATACGTACCCGAAGCACTTATCTGCTCGAGTAAAGACTTGGGTAGGCTGATGCCATGCTTGCGTCCCCGATCGCCCATTAAGATTTGAGGGGAAATTTGAGGAGTGACTGAATAGGAAGGTGGTCGGATGGTTGTTTGCATTTGTTGAGCAACACCTTTGGGATCAAACAAAGATAAACACATCAATCAAGAACGTGTATTGATCCGATACAAAACCAGTGTCCGTGAGTGAAGGTAAGTACATAGCGAATACAAAGAGAGTACAACAAGAATAGTGTGGTATGGATGAATGTGCGAGATTATGCGCAGTAAGTGTAATGTAGATGCAGCATAGGACAATCGTCACGAAAAGAGACATCATCGCGGGTCGATAACTTCCACGACAGATTCAAGAACCACCTTTGGGCGCAACAGAATACGCCGCTCGATATTTTCCTCAGAAGGTGCCACATCGCTCGTAGCCTTCCTCGTGGAGCACCGCAGGCCCAGTTCTGTCGTACACAGAACGACGCCCTTCGACGACCCATAGTTCTCAAACGCATCCACCATATCCTGCCCATCAAACGCCTGCCCGCTATCCGCAGCGATAACCTCGAAATTCGCCGACATGATCTCCTCCTTTGTCACTTGCGCGAGCCTACAAGCAGCTTTCGAGATCCGCTTGACTTGGGACCCGAAGCGCCCGCGGAAGTTCTCGCGCGAAGCAGGGTTGGGCTGTGGATTGGTGCTACCGGAGATGAGGAAGATGTCTAGCGACCAGCGGAAGATCGTTTCCGTCATCTCGTTTATTGCGTAATCATCGAGTTCGGGGTGGAGCTCGTGAATATGCTTGTGAGACAGTGCTCTCCATCGTGATGCGGTCGGCTGAGGTTCTGAAGTGACGTGAGTAAATCGTGAGCAAAGGAAAAATTTAGTACGGACCTGTCTGGGACATGTGGGTGTAGATTTGCGTTAGAGTGATGTTGGCCTTCGACTGGAAACCAATGCAAAACGACGAGAGTGCTCTGGATATACAGTACGAGATGCAGCCCTGGAGAGCCAGCTGAACCAGCATAGGATCTTGGGAGTGATCCCGGGTCGTCAATAAACGACTGAGGGCATCACCCAACCGCGTGGCAACTTCAGATGACGCTTGGTTGACCTTGGCTGTGCTCGGGCGCTGTTTCGAGAACGTGCAAAGTTCTGTGGCAGACGCGGCGAACTGGAGAACCTCAGAGTTGAGGTCCTGGACAGCCTGTATGACCTGGGCGCCAGACCACAAATCAATCTTGTTCAGGAACGTCTCTGAGCTGCGGGCTTGTGCACGCTCTTCCTCGGAGACGGTGGACATGTTGTCTGGGTGAGGGTCACTACCATTGCGGCGACGATTACACGAGGCCTCGTCACGGATCTCCGACCAGTCACCACTGAGACGGATCTGCTGTGAGAGCTGAGACTGGTTGGAGTTAGATCGGTGATGGATAGCGTCACGACTTCGCCGACGATCGAGGTACATGGAAGCGCGCTCCCTTAGGTGACGTTCGGGAGCGTTCTTGTCACGTTCCTTCTTGAGCGCCTGGATCTCCTGGTCTCGGAGCTTCAAGAGGTTTTGGGATTCTTTGAGGGTCTTTTCGAGGGCTTTACAGCGCTCCTCCCAGCGAGCAGCTTCTGCTTGGGATTTGGAGAGCTCAGCTTTTGTGGCATCGTGTTCGCGTCGCATTGAATAAAGGGTGGAAGCTGCAACAGAGGCACCAAAGGAACGACAAGAGGAGGGACTGTGGCAGTGGGTGCGGTCGGCAGCATCCAATTCGTCACGTAATGAGGGAAGTTCTTCCTCGGGCCTCGGGGAAAGGTCTCTCGGGGTGAGCGGGAAAGAAGAATCAGACTCTGATGCGGAGTCGTCTGTGGAGGCGAAGACGAAGGGACTATGAGAAGATAAGAATTGGAAGGTTGATTGGTATAGATGATGCAAGTTAGCGATAGGGAGCATGGCGACAGGACGGACAACCAAACAACCGTTGCTGGTCCGTGCTCGATAATCACTGACTGACACTTATTAGCGAGGATAGTGCGTTGCCACCAGGCAGTGGGAGATCTTATGGGCGTAGATATAATCAACAAACAGGTGTCAAATGCCTGGCCTTGCGTGGCCGCAGATGGCAATGCTTACCTGATTGGACCAGCTCAGCAGCAGCACGTCGTAGCCTCGAGGCGACCGCGTTTTTGTTCGTGGAAAACCAATGGCAGGAGATGTACGTGATCGTCCTCGTGGCATCGGCCATGAGAAGTCTAAATCAGCTACCTGAAATGTTACCCATGCTCTCTTTAATCCCATCTGGACGCCACTGCGATTGTCCTCGTCGTGTCTTCCTCGTGTGGACTGCCTTTGCTTGAGTCACCCGAACCCGCCCTTCACAATACAAAGTACATATATATGACCTGTGAGCTCATCACATCTCCCAACATCCTTTCTCCATCTACGCGTCCCGTCCTTCCATGAAACAAACTTCTGACACGCGAAAGCCCTATGCTGGCTTCTCGCGTGGACTCATCATCGCCCTCGACGTCGGAACTACTTTCAGTGGCGTATCATATGCCCTCCTCGAACCAGGCGAAGTCCCCAAATTCCATGGTGTCACTCGGTTAGTCTCCCGTTCCCATGACGCGTCCCCTATGTCTTAACCGCGTCCACCCTTACCCTGGGCAGATTCCCTGGTCAAGAACATGTAGCTGGCAATTCCAAGATCCCCTCCATCATGTATTATGACAAACACGGCACAGTCATGGCCGCAGGCGCAGAAGCAGACGATGCCTCCATAATCAGCAAGGCCGAAGACGAGGAATGGATCAAAACAGAACTGTATGTCTCCGTTCCTGTGTTATCCTCATCCTATCAAATGTCGACACTGACTACTACGGCGCCCAGTTTCAAACTTCGACTGCGGCCAAAGGCGATGAAATTGAAGATGAATGGCATGCGTCTAAGTCCGCTGCCACGCCACAAAACGCCCGTCGATGTTTTTGGAGACTTCCTTGCTTATCTTTTCCGCTGCACCAAGAATTTTATAATAGACACCCATGCTAATGGCCAGACTTTGTGGCGCCACGTCGAACACAGCATCGAGCTCATCCTGAGTCATCCCAATGGCTGGGAAGGCGCGCAGCAGACTAAGATGCGACGCGCAGCTGTATATGGCGGTTTAATTCCTGATACAGATGAAGGCCGTGCGCGAATCCGTTTCGTCACGGAAGGAGAAGCTAGTCTCCACGCATGCGTCCAGAACGGACTTGCAGCGGATGTCCTTTCCGTGCGTAGTCCCACATATTTCCGATCTTCTTGTCTGACATCCCCTAGAACCCATCTAGGCACGGCTTCCTCGTAGCCGACGCAGGAGGTGGCACGCTCGATATTAGTTCATACGCAGTCCGAGGGACAGATCCATTGGTAATAGAGGAGGTTGCTCCTCCAGATTGTGAGAATACGCTGACGCGTCCCCTGGTGTATTTTCACAACTGATCGTTCATTTCGGCAGGTATATTTGCCGGATCCGTATTCGTCAGTCGAAGGGCAAGGGAGTTCCTGGAAGGTGAATCTATCTTTGTCCGCATCATACACAAGGCATATCATCTCATCCTGTGTACAGAGAAGCTCAGAGGAACGAGATACGGTACTCCCGATTCGATAGACCACATCACGAAACGCTTCGATGAAACCACCAAACGCCTATTCCGAGACAAGAAAGATATGCAATTCATTCCGTTCGGGTCTCCACTCGACAAAGATAACACAGTCGGCATCCGTGGAGGTCAACTGAAACTCGAGGGGTAAGTACATGAACGGACATTAATAATGATTTGCAATAACCTTCCTTGGTAGCACTGAGGTAGCACAATTCTTCGAGCCCTCTGTCCAGGCGGCCGTCACCTCGATCAAAGCCCAAGTTGACGCGTCCCAAGGCATGATCAAAGTGCGTTTACTCAGCATTCACTAATAACATGAGGTCTTACCAATCTCCTATCAGTCCGTCTGGCTAGTTGGAGGATTCGCGGCCAGCCCGTGGCTCTTTAGTCAGTTACAGGAACGCCTCGCCCCACTCAACATCACTGTTAGCAGACCTGACAGCCAGACGTAAGAAGTTCTATATGACCATAATAGTGTTCATCTCTCTGACATGACGTACGATCCTAGTTCAAAGGCTGTAGCCGATGGCGCCCTTGGCTTCTACTGCGATCACCACGTCTCGGCTCGGATGTCGAAGTTCATGTATGGGGTGGAGTATCTACGCGAGTATGATCCCAATGATCCGGACCACTTGGTGCGGAGAGATAGACTTTGTGAACTTCCTTCGGGTCCTCGGTTACTTCCGGACGCGTTTGACTGCATCCTCGCACGAGTACGTATTTAGCCATTCTTGTTCCCTGCAACGTGAGCTAACCTGGGGGAACGTTGTAGTGCGTGAAGGTTAAGGAATCCACGGTATTTACGCGCAAGTATTGCACAGAACTCACGAATTTGTCGACCCTTTCTGTGTTTGAAGTGGAAATATGGTGCTATAGAGGTGGCGATGCGATTCCGCAGTGGATCTTGCGCCAGGCAGGTGGGTCACCCCTGACAGGAGCCTGTGGCGCCGAGCTGATCAACACATTTCGTTCTTCCAGAGGATTATTCGACTCTGTGTGTAGTGAGGGCCGATCTGTCGCCCCTCAGTGGAAGTGCAGAGCCTAAACATGGCAAGAATGGCAAGACATACTGGACGATCGTGTTCAGCGTCGAGATCCACTTTGGTCTCACTGAATTCAAAGCGCGGATAAAGTGGAATGACAATGTGCGTAATTTCACTGTGATGTAACTTTCTACACATGCTGAGTCCATCGCCATTAGGGAAAGACCAAGTAGTACGTACAAATCTGCATGGAACCGGTGACAGTTCTAACTTTGCCCATAGCGGACCTGCCTCTATCGTTTATAGCGAGAGCGGCCATCGTGCCGACGAAGATGAACAGGACGTTTCTGAAGATGACTATGCGCCATCGCGTTCTGCATCTGTTGCGCCATCACGCTCACATTCCGTCGCTGCCTCTCGCACTCATTCTCGAGAGTCACTAGCATCGGGTGCCAGGACTCCTGTGGGAGGACGAGTGGATGCCGCGTTCATCGAAGTTCAAGAGCGTAGCAGAATGAGCGTGGTTACGCAGGCAACAATTCCTGCTATGCCATCGCCACCAATACCGTCTGAGCGTGGGGCGAGAAACAGGACGACGTCAAGTTCTCAAGCTGCGCCACCGACACCCACGGCCGACCGAAGCATTCGGGAGAGCGAACGAGAGCGGACTGTGTCTACTGCGTCCAGGGTCTCCACAACAGTCTCGAGCTCGAGCACTGTTGTGCGAGACCGCAAAACTTCAACTGCTTCCAGAGTCTCTGTCTCTAGCGTTTCCCAGACGCCTTCATGGACTGGCCCTCCAGCTACTTTCCAGCCAGCCCCTCCAATTATTTCCCAGCCTGTCCCTCCGGTTATTTCCCAACCTGTCCCTCCGGTTATTTCCCATCCTGTCCTACCAGTTGTTTTGGAGTCCATCCCTACAGTTGTTTCCCAGCCTGACCCTCCAGCTGCTGAACCCCGCGCACGAGAAGCCGAACCTACCAAAAGCAAAGGCAAGGGGAAAACGAAGACGCCTAAGGCCAGTGTGCCTCCTTCCCCCATCGACCCAGCCGATACAACTGTGGGCAAGAGTCCAGGCAAGCTGGCAGAAACCCTTACATCCGTCTGGGGCTCTGCCTCTAAGGCGGCTACGCCGGGAGCTTCACCACTTATTCAGACATCCAGATCTATCGGGCCGGCAACACCAAAGACCGAAGCTCCTCCATTATCTCACAAAGCTACGCCAAAGATGATGGAGGTCAAGCTTTCGGAGCCACCCACGCCTGCACTCCGAGAAGCCCACTCCTCGTTGCCTGCTGAAGCTACCTCTGAAGCACATCATGAAACGACGAGGGAGCTCTCAGTTGAGATTACACAGGAGACGCGGACAGAAGGCCCTCCCTCTTCTACCACGCCGGCAGACACCGTTCCTGCTGAGATCATTTCTGCGGAGGCGTCGAGGGACCTTGCCGCGATCGCAGAGGCTCCCGAGCCTTCTGCCGAGCAGCTCGTTGTGCAGTTCACGGAGACAGAATTGACATCCAATTTCCTGGGCATCGACCTTGCTGCACCCGGTGGACTCGAGCTCAACGCCACGCCAGAAGCATCAGCTGAACCCGCTAATGACTCAAGTGGTGATGGTAGCTGGGACTTAGGTGGTGACTCATGGGGTGCACCTACGAAGTCTAAGAAGCCTGCAAAATCTCAGACCAGCTGGGGCTCTTCTGGAGGAGGCGGTAACACTGGATGGGGAGGTGCTGCGAAAATTGCCTCTGGATGGGGGGCTTCATCGGGCGGCTGGGCTATGCCATCTGCACCCTCTTTTGGAGGCATCAGTTCCACTCTTGGTCTTGGCCTCAGTCCCAAGCCCTCGCCAAAACCTGCCACGCCCTCACTTCCAGCCGAACGGCCTCTATCTATTGGAGGCCTCGGCTCCAACCTTGCAGGATCACTCAGTAACCTCCTCAGTGGCGACGGCAAGAAGAGTCCCGCGCCCTCCCCGAGGCCCAACTCTACCTTGCTTCCGGCTGTAGAAACCCCTGCCCATGTCGAGACGCTACCAGCCGATGCACCGGCAGCGCCTGTGCGGATGAAAGAGCCTGTTGCGCCTGTCGAGGAAGCGACACAATCCGCGGACGTGGCAGCACCAGAAACAACGGAAGAACCGGCACCAATTCCTGTTGCAGCGCCAGCTGTAGACAAGACAGAGGAACCCGCCACTGGAGAAACCCCCGCCGCTGCTCCTGGAGAGACTGGTGACGGAGAGGGTAATGATGAAGACAAGGAGGAAGAAGAGAAGGCTGGGGGAGGGAAAGCAAAGGTGTCTGCCCCTCCGATAAAAGCAACCACCAGCAAGGGAGGGAAGAAGAAGAAAAAGAAGTAAGCTGTGAGGGAGGGTCCGTGTGGCCCGCAGATCTACGGGTTCTGATATGTGTTTTGCGAGTTTATCGCTCATTTACTTTACTGCTTACGACGAACTTCATTGATGTTGTGATACTTCTGTCCTACTAATAATTATGATGTGGTAGTAGAGTCTGTTTTTCTGGGAACGGGTTTGGTCGTTGGCGTGAGTAACCCGACAAGTATCATCTGCTTACATAACTGCAACAAATGTAGCTCCACCGTTATTTAGTTAGGCTTCTCCTTTCCCCTTAACGTCGTGCTAGTCTCTTCTCTCACTGTCGTTGTTGTGTTTGCAGTCGCGCCTCGATTCGGAGACGTCTGACAGATGTCTAGCGAACTCGTGCTCTTATGCTGGCTATTAGGGAATGAACCGTATCGCATATTTACTGTTAAAATCCAAGGCTCAGAGACCGTCAGTACTTTGAAGGAGAAGATCAAGGAAAAGAAGAGCGATATTGATTGCCCCGCTGACGCCCTCATTATCTGGAAAGTGAGTTATAGTACGGTGCCGATCCAACTCTTGTGCTCATGATTCGGAGAATGAGACCAGTAACACAGACGAGGGATCTTTATTTGGGTTGAACCAGGATGTGTGCAGGAATATTCCAGGTGCCCGTAAACTGGACGCGTGGCACCGACTCTCGACGGTGTTCACAGATGCACTGGAGTATGAACAAAAAATTCACGTTTTTGTACAATCCCCTACTCGTGAGTCTAGGTGCTTATCGGAGTCGAGGCTGATCTAATCACCCGATCTTCAGTTTTCATCAGACCAAATTCCCCTATCTCATCTGGATCTGGTGAGAATATTGGTTATCGAAGTTTGCTGAATCTCATTTGTGATACACCCTCAGTTGACTGGGATATTGGTAGGTGCATGAGTAAATGTCCACTTATTTACACAAATGACGCCCCCTAGAACTGCCTTTTACCTCACGTACAGAAACAGTTTCAGCCTTGTATAGAAAACTTTGTAGACATAGGTTCATCTATGTATGTTCTATCATGACGACGACCCGGAATAATTTATGTTTCTGCTCTAGGTTCGCGGGACACCGGGAACCGGCAAGACGACTCTGGTGATGTTACTTCGACACCACATCGAGAAGAAGGAACTTGGGATGAAAGTCATCCTTTTCGACTCCTGGCCAGAATCCGGCAACTATGAGGTCAACCTTGCTGCACGTGGCTGGAACTCGCATGATAAATTCGTCCTCCTTTTTGACGAAGGGCAATCGACCTATCGTCATTTTGGACTGTGGACCTTTTTCAAACATGTTTCGGATGGCAATGCAGAAGCCTACAACAACCGAGTCATTATCTTCTGCCGCCACGGTAGCCCAAGTAGACGCCCAATGGATATAGTGATGCCAGAGCTAAGGTTGCCATTCTGCTTACCGCTCTGTAAAAGAGTCAGTTTGTGTTCCGTCGATTACAGTGATCTCGACGAAACCCCACCTGCTGGTCTCTTTCTCACATCAATGGAGTTCGGAGATCTCATTCATAGGCGATTTCATCATAATCATTTCGACTCCGCATTCTTCAACTGGGTTTACCAATTCACTGGAGGGCATGTGGGTGGTATAGTGGAGCTTATCAGTCTTATTATCTCCACGGATGTGAGTCACTTGTCTTCATATGGGATGACTTGACGATGAATTTTTTCAAACTAAGTCTTACCGCGGTCTAAGAAACGAAGAATTGTACTCACGTGATCACGTTCAAGCTGAATTGGACGACCTGCTAGACAGGTTTGACAACATCAGCATCGGTCTCCCATCAAATAAAGTTCTACAGACACCCGCCATTACCCATGTTTTGGGTAACATATGTTCCTCCACAGTAATCAGGGAGTCTACCTTCCTGACCGCAGAGCACCGGGATGCTCTTCAAACCTGTTATCTCAATGGCTGGGTCCATGCGGAGTTACTGCTCGATAATACTGATGGTAGTGATGGCTATGTGCTTGCATCCCCACTCCATCAGCGGATTTTAGAGCGAAAACTGTGGGGCAGGGTACCGCTTCGCTCGTTCATGTCTCCACAAGTAACTCTTCTGGACTTCGTAATTGCAGTCATTCATGAGTATTCCCCACATAATCTCTCAGCTGGGTGGACAATCGGCCCTGGTGGTGCCAGACGGCCAGACGGCACCCAATTCCAGGACGAGTTTTATCGGTGCGCTCACGCTATCTCGCCTGGTTCGACCACAATCTTTCCAGAATACGGAGTCGGGAATGGCACTGTAGTCTTCTATATCCCTGCCAAGAAGTGGGCAGTGGAGCTTTTCCCTGGCAATCAACAGCTCGCGCAACATTGTGGTCATTTCTTAAGCTCAGGGACTTATTGCAAACATCTCGACATCAGTGAGTACATTATACTCGACTTTGGTACGACCACACCTCGAATTCCGCACACCGGTAGGCGTGTCCAATCCTGTTCATTACTTTGTTGCTCATCTTTGTTACCCGTTCCAGCTCTCCAGAATATCTACTACATCGTGTTTAGTGAGGATTTTAGTAGTGTTAGGGTGTTGAACGATGAGCTCAAGGTCATTCAGGGTTCTATACTTTTGTCAGCATGTTAAGACACCATGTACAAACGATTCACATACCTTCGGATCTGTGAACTACAGAGAGTATAAGAGCAAAAGTACTAGTCTTCGTGTCCTACCAGGACTGTAAATCTGCAGGTGACGCTTCCTCCTTGGGCGCTATTGGCAATCGCGCCCCACCTGATCCTCGAATACCAATGATCAGAGGACAAACGGCGTCTCGGAATCGAAAGCGGACGTCCAACGCTAGAAACAGACGAGTGGCGCCGCTTTCTGCCAGAAGTCGTCACTCAGTTTAGGTTGGAACACCCTGATATAGCTTTAAGGAATGATTCAAGACACGTTCCGGCGATGGAGAGGTTGCATTGACTAGTGTGGGCAGTCGTAGTGGTGTACAAATTTAACTACGGTGCCGTAGGACAGTGGCTGAGAAAGTTGGGGGTCTTACGGATGTAGGGGATCCTGCGCATGTGCCCGTGTGTAACATAGTGCAAACTCTGAAGCGGCAATAAACAGGATTTACATGTAAAAAAACGTTCCTGCGAGTCAAACCAGTTGAGGAAGGACACGACCGTTAGCGAACGTTCGTCGACGAAGGAGTTTGTAACGACCGTAGGCCCTGGGATAGTAGTTAGTAGTGTACTATATGTACTTTACTAAGTAGTGTACATATATATACTTTAGTGGGTTGCACTCCTCGAACCTCGACAATGTACAAGGAGCGTCCGAGTCAGAAGGTGACCGTTAGCGTTCGTCGAACGCGGGAACAAAAGAGTTTGTAAGGGTCTGGCAAGGGGTTCTGTGAGGGCCAGGCAGATTGGATAGAGCAGAGATATGCATTTTAAATACCAGGGCTGAACCTCCTGGCAGTTTTTTTTTAAATTCCAGTTTATTGTCCATCAGGGCTTGCCCTATGTCAGACAGTACATGCGTAGGTAGGTCTAACATGTTATGTAATATCTTACAGCATTTATCACCCTCCTGGCAGCTGGCAGTGGGTTGGCCCTGCTTACAGCCATTTGCAGAACACTAGGCCAGTCGCCACAAAAAACACAATAGCGCAGTTTGAATTTCAATGTACTCAACATACAAATTTTAGAGCTCAGTCGGGCTCCTTGAAGGGCGGAACGGGGACAATGACGTCCCATCATAGTACGTGATTGATTGTCGGAAGTTGAAGGTTTGTGGTCCGACTCGTGTTTTCTTTTTCGGAATTGGCCTTGTGTTCTGCAAATGGCTGTAAGGAGGCTCACTGTTCAGTGGGAAGAGCACGCCATGTCTTTGCGACAGCATCGTCCTTGCTGGATAGGTGGGACTTCCCAGACTTTGCATATCGAAACATGGCGTTTGGGAATGGATGGTCCAAGTTCCCACCGAAAATGCGCGGGCATCGTTAGCGTCGTTCATAGCAACTGATGTGCGGCGCTCAACAAGCCTGTCCAATATCTGATGGTAGGAGCACTTATGACCGTTTGCGTCGGAATACATATCCCAGAACACGCCCTTGTCAGGATGTCTCACGCTCCTCCGCGATGAACTCAACACGACGTTGAGGGCAAGTGTGCACACCTTCCAATTTCCCCACTCGACTCGCAGCGCGTCCCATGCGGTGGACTGGATACCTTCTCGGCGTCAGGGTCGGCAAGATAACTGTCGGCAAATGTCATGAAATTGTCCATAGAACGAACTCGTGTTCAGCACGGTTAAGGCTATTGCCGCAGATAGTTAAAGAGAAAATCAGCACGATGCGCGTAAAGAAGGCATGGAGAGGCTACCTTGACCAAGCAGACTCTATGAAGTAGGTAAAAGTGGAGACATGGTACATCCACTCCACCAGCGAAGCGCATGATACGGTGCAAGACACCGTACTATAAAATGAGAAGATACTTAGCATGCTACACACACATCGCACACGTACAAAAGTCACCTTACCTTAGACAGATGGCACACCTAAAAACGGCCGGCAGGAACGGCGTGACTGGTGGGGGGCC
>MU836981.1:135545-156955 GCA_029603245.1 Rhizopogon salebrosus TDB-379 | reverse complement strand
TACCTTAGTTGCCCTCATACTTATATATTCACTTATTTTGTTGTCATATAATGCTTAAAAATGCGAAATAAATGTCATTACATGTATCATAATATAGTACAGTAAAAAAACTACAAGAAAAGGCGTTGAAATCATGCTATACTCGAGCTCACCGTTGCCCACAGCGAGCACGATGGTTTCGGCAACGTGCGGGAACGACCGAAAAGCGTTGCTTATGATACGTTACCCAATTTGGATTCACAGCCGAAAAACACTTGAGGCATTCGCGTGATTTGGGGCAATATTTAATGCTGGTGTTGGGAAAACATTGTTTTTCAGCCAAATATGCGTGGGTGAGACACGTAATCGTCAAGGCTAATAAGCCTTACTTATTGGGAAACCCAGGTGCGTGAGTCACGCTCATGTCACGAATAGTAACGGACGGTCACACTGGCCAAATTTATAGTCCGCTCGGCAGATGTCAGATTCGTGAACATCGTGATTATTAGAACATAGTACGTGTAACGTCGCAAGTTAGTACAGTATGCAAGAGTAAGAATGTAGTGAGAATTATATAATGATGAATGCCAATGATTATTGCTGATTCGGAGTAAAATATTGTTGATGGAATAGATGTGGAGGAGGGTATTGATACATGGGTGGATTGTTTAGTCCGTGATGTGTGCCAGGTTGTGCGAAGAAATGTGGTGGATGTGATGCGGAAATACTTCGTGTTTCATATAAAGGTCCTTTCGAAGCTTGAAATATCCTGCAACAGTTGTCTTGTTGAAGTTTTGAGCGCGTTTCGGGGTCAAGATTCCGTGGCTTGTGGGTAGAAAGAGACTTCTTGTGGCGAGCAAGGAAACGGCGATGCCAGTTTTGTCCAGGATGCTTTCCAGTAATCTCGGTGACTCGTGCACGTAAATCACGAGAGTGCAGCGGGCGTGCTGCACCAGACTGATGAGCCAGCCAATCCCTAACAGCTTCCTCTTCACTTGGGTTCAAGAGCTGTTGTGACTTGGAAAAATCACCACGAGGCACATGCAGACCCTTGCTCCGATCTCTAAGTGTTTGTCGTGCAACCTGTAAAGTAGAATTAGCAGTGCACTGCGCAGGAACTCTAAAATGCCCTCGTACCTTGTGTGCCATTGCAGCCACTGTGATATTCTTGTGGGTGCCATTTGCAACATCCGCGAGTGCAGCCTGGATCCTTGACTCGTACTCGGGGTCGGTAGACGCCGCCAGCTTGCCTCGGCGACGCCCCATGGCAAGTCCAGTTTGTGAACCCTAAATCACGAATTGCATGCCTTGTCATATTCAATGTCCGACGTCGGCAGCGGCGGCAGGTGACACTGAGTCGTGATTTTGGCCGTTGTCACACACAGAACTTGATCTCCACCATTTCTCGACGGATTTGTTTCATTTCACTTAGAATTTGATAGTAGAACATGTAGAATACTATAATGCCGAAGTAGCTAAGGAATTGGTGCAAAATTGAGCACCGTAGACAAAAATCACGAAATGGTGGGCAGTCACCAATAGATGGTAGGGCATAGTATCGATTTGCATGAAACGTATAACGACACCTCTGAACTATCTCACGCTTAATATCTAAAATCTAGATCGGTTTTCTCCAACATGGCCAGGGCCCAGCAGCGGCTGCCCACTGGATCGTCGAATGTATTTGGTAGAATACGACATAATACGACACTGTCGTTGCACGTTTCTTGGTCATGAAAGATGCGTTGAGTCGCATCAGTTCTATGGGCTTTGCCACTAACTGCACTTTCATCCCTGCATTCGTGGAGAACGAGGTCTCATTTAAATTCCCACGAATTAAACTGTGCTAGACTGAAATGTACATTGAACGTTCACGCTGTAACTAGCTGCACAACTTGTGACGTCCTCGCTGCTGGTTGACGAGAGGCTAACATGTCAAGATTCTCGAGGAAATGTGTGCTCGACGCAGTGGACAGTTGATATTACAACATACGGTATATATATGCTGAGTCTGCAGAGTTGGCGCTGTAGAGTACCACTACGATTCAATAATTCAAACTTATGAAACGACAAAGACTCGTAAGGGCATCTGGGAACCATCATGCACCTTGCCAGCAACCATGGGTATCATGAGTCCGGCGTTCAAGCGAATAATCTCAACACCTTCAGGAAATCGGTACTCGAAATTCTCGATAAGCTCCACGAGCACGGCCTGCAACTCGAGAACTCTGTCGACCGAGTCAATTGAATGATCGGTATCTCTGGTGATGTTCTTACGCAAAACGCCAGCTAACCGCACGAAAAAAATAAAAATAAGAATCGCCAATACCTCGTTACCATTGAAAAGCTCACCCGATGCAAGCACGGATACCGGCCGCTTTTGTTCAAAACAGATAAGATTGATCGTCAGCAAAGAGAGATTGGATGGCTCACAGAAAGTCATGCTGAGGTGTCGGACTGAATTAGCTCATGAATCACTGTCATGATTGAAAATACACACAGATTAGCAAAAACCCCCAATAAGGACCTTTCCTTATTTCCGTCCAGGAAACGGTTGGGGTTCCACTGATCCGCATCTTCTCCCCAAAGGGTTTTCAGCCTAAGCAGTGTGATCTGAGTTAGTAAGCAACTCGAGAAACAATGCAAATCAACCTGTTATAAGTGCATATAGATGCTGTAATGCCTTGACCTTTCGAGATGGGTATTTCGTGAATGATCTTTCCTGACTTCGTCTCAATAGGTTGAGCAAGAGGTATGACATCATCCGAAGTTGCTTCCCGAGCCAAGTTAGGAACTATCGGGTGAAATCTGAGTCCTTCCTGAAAAGATGAATGAAGATGTGAATGCAAAGGTGAAATGATGGGTTAACCTTGATGACAGCATTGGTGAAAGTCATAGCATTAAGATCACTGGGCAGTAGATCATCATCGCCTCGAGCTTCCACATGAGCTCTTGCTGCTTTGATCTCGTCACGGATTCGCTGCTGATCCTTAGGATGTTTCGAGAGTTCATACAGTAACCACGTGAGTGTTATGGCAGTAGTGTCATGACCAGCGACCAGCAGTGCGCTAGAATGATTAGAAGTCACTAACTAGCATGTCAACTTGATGCTATCACATACGCTATTTGCGAAAGCATTTCTATTTCACTCAGCTGAGATCCTGCGTCTGTCAGACGGTTGGACTGGACTAGAGACCGGTGGGACATGTGAGTGATCAAATGCGGAAAACAAGGGGACATACCCAAGATGCTCATGATGTCCTTGCTACCCTTTTCCGTACCAGCCGCCTTTTCACTAATGAGGGCCTGACCGGTTCGAATAGCCGTTTGCAGGTATGTCGAGAAGCGGCGGTACTCTCTGTAGGGCAAGTACTTTAAGCAGTACAGGATTGACTGAGGAAGGTATTTCCAAGTTGACTGGAAGAGGAGATCCCATGAAGATGGATGCAACAATGAATCGATGCTGCATTTCAATGTTAGCGACACATGACTTGGCCAAAGAATCATAAGACATGCAATAGATTGTTGAATGCCTGGACCAACTCGTTATCAACTCCGTTGTTGTTGAGTACTCCAAAGTGGTGGTCAAAGGCAACTGAGTTTCGGAAACATTGTTCATCGCCTATATATACGATGAATGTTGAGCAAAGTGACCTACCTTCGCCCAGGACATCTAAGGTCACCCTCGACAAAGCCTGGTTGACGTTGATTGCACAACCTTCAGCCTGATTTCCGAATTGAATAATATCCTTCCACTTTTGTGAGAGCTAAATTGCAAGCATAAATAACCGGGTTTCCGTGAGACATATTGATCGTCTTACGCGAGCAGCTGAGTGACGGAAAACGGGCAAAAATGTTTGAAGCTGAGCAGTTCCAAAAGCAGGATTCATGATCTTTCTATGCCTTTGATGATCGATGGCTGGAACATATTAGCTACATACCGCATATGGCGGTAGTGGCAAGACCTACAATCTGTGATCAGGATACTCTTCCCCGTGAAGAGGCGCGTGATCTCATTAGCGACTGTTCTCTTTGAAAACTTGTAACCAGACGTATGAAAAATATATGTAAAGCACGGGGGTCAGCGGTCCAGAGAACTTCCTCCTGAAGTAACTGATGAGTAGTGGAATTGAAGGGATGCGATGATGTTACCCCGAAACATCCCTTAGCCGCCCAAGTGGGGCCAAATTCACGGACCCATGGAAACTCCAGGTCCCTGACTTGCGCGGCATTTCGAAATACTTTCTCGCTACCTGCAGACGTGTGTCAGGGATGATTAAGCCTCAAGAAGGCACGTCTCACCTAATAAGAATGAGTGCGACGGAGGCCCGCGAATATCTTTCAAAGTATGGTGTCGTGAGTTACGCCATAGCACGTAGGCAAGCAATGCGACAAAGCAGAAAGCTACGCCAGATATCATGCTTGCGGATGAATTGGCTGTTGGAAAGTCATGTCCCCTTTATTAGACTTCTCGCTCCGACGGCGCCTGGAAACTTGATTTTTCCGTTGGAGTGTGATGCAAACCAGTCGAGATGGAAATGACACGTCTTCCGAAGTCATTTTTGCGGGAAAAAATGGAAACGGCCCTCGCACCACAATGAAATTTTGAAATAGTGACACGAAAGGATCAACAGCGCATGAACTTGATGAATCCCATCTCACATCTTCTAATGGAAATAGTCTGTATGGGCTTACTCACTGACTTCATTTTCGTATATTTTGTTTATTACATCCGTTTGCGAAATAATGTAGAACGCTGGTGGCAAAAAGGAAATTGGTACAATGACACTAATGCAAACTTGACATCAGTGAGAACTTCGGAGACCGTCTGGGCTGGAAGATTATTAGGCATGAGACTATGCAACTTTTGGAGACCAGGTACTCACCTGAGAAGGGCAATCTTGTAATCGCTGGCTTGCATATTAATGCGGGCCTGCAACACCACTTCTAATGGCATCGTGAACCATATGAAAGAGACAAGCAGCGATTGCCAAAAGAGACTATAGCGAGACGCAGTAATCATTGAAAACAGAGTGTAATCTGGTTTAATAATACAATGTGTTGGTCCAACTAGGAATAAGCATTAGATACGGGAGGTACTGCCTGAAGCTATTGCCGGCGGGGTTGGTTCCGATCTTCATATCTTCCTCCATAGTAGGACCATTAATATTGCTGACATTTCCGATGTTCCATGTGCGATGATGATGTCGCTTGAAGGGGAGGCAATTCGGTCATGCGAACTTTGTGAAGGGGTCAACCATTAGTATTATCACGTGAGCAGAACCTCTTTTTAATGTCACATGACCCTCCGATTTCCTCTACACTGCAAAGTTCTATTAGTAGTCTTACAGCTATTTGAAAAGTGATGATACTGGTTGCGTTGTGAGAAAGCAAAGACCAACGACAATCTCGCGATGCAACCCTCTGAAGAGAAATGTCCACGGCAGCGCAGAGAAGATACAAGACAGGAGACGGCAACGTTGGCAAGTGGAGTGCGCACATGGGTGCAAGCGAACTGGTTCCGCGGGATCAACGCTCGGGATCTTACAATAGAGATGAAATAGTTGTTCCTTCTAATCAAGGTTACTGCAGTGGTACTTTGAACCGGTATTCACTTACTAAGTAGTAAAAGACTGTACTACTATAATAGTTAGTGGGACGGGACGCTGTGGGTTGTTTCAATGGCTCAGGCTGTATCATTATGCCAGTGGGTGTTGGAATTCCGACGGTGAAGGCGGCGAACGCCGAAAACGGAATGGTATAGGCAGGGAACCCTTTGCAAACGCGCAAAGGTTCGCGACTCGTAAGTACAACTATATATGTATGTCAGGTAATCGTCGATAATCGTATCGCAAATCGTCCGAGATATTCCGACAGCGGGAGCATTCAAAGAAATAGAAGATTGGTCGTGGCACGTTTCTTGGGCGTAAAATATGCGTCGATCAACCATCTGGGCTTTGCTGCTAACTGCCATTATGAACCCAGGAACGGTTTATTTTCACCGCCAGGATCACCCTTCAATCTGATTGAATCCATCACAATGTACAGTGAACATCATTGGAATATGGTTATACCCACTCGTTCAATCGGTGCTTTTTATTGGTGCTAAAAACCACATTTTTTTGCCGGATTCACCACCTCCCAATCGAGCACCATTGGGGACGTCAGGTGAATTGCACTTGTTTCGCCAGCTCAATTTACAGCTTGGATGAGCGATAAAAACCGACGACATTGAGTTCAATTTCATCCCCACATCCGTAGGGAAGGGCGAACCATATTAGTAGTATTGAGGTCTTGACGTGAACCTGCCTAGGATTGCTTGAGCTACGATAAAACACAGGGTCTGCACTGTAGTAACAGTTCCGATTACGAGGTCATCCGACCAATCGCAAGGCGCAGCAACATGCAACAGGTTCAGGGGTTAATGCAGCACTAAACATTCAGATCTCATTCAGATGTCGCTGTTCATTCTATATGTCATGCGACAATCACGATTACTCTGCGACAATATCTAGCTCTTGACACACGGACTTACGCAAGTCGACTGCATCAGCCTCTATGCATCACGGAATCGCGGGACAATCCGGCAGGGAAATATCTCTGGATGACTGAAACAACGTGATATTAGCCGACTTTCTAGGAGGGAAGGGAAACGTTTAGCAAACATTGCGAGGCCGGTGGAAAACTCCGGAATGACTGGGATCTCCTCGCCATGCTCATCGAACGCTTTTTCAACTGAGAAAGTGGCAAGGAAGCTCGCGATCGCGATCCAGACTGCTGCATCCGCGAGATGTCGCCCCACACTGACAAACGGATTTTCAACAAAGAGTCAGGAGTAGGCTTAGGTCCTACCACACCCGGCGACCCCAACCGAAGGCCAAAGACATCGTATCACTGGTGAGAGACCCGTCTTCGTGGAGAAACCTTTCCGGCTTGAATTCGTCAGGACTGGGGTACTTCTTTTCATTCCGTGTCATTGCCCTAAATGTTTTGTCAAGAAATTTCGCCATAAACGCAAGGTGGGCTTACCATGTATTTGCGATCACAACTACATCTAATAATCTGGGTCATCTGTGACTTTTCTCAAACCAGTAAGGTACAAACCTTTAGGGATAAAATAGCCTTTGTAGATGTCACTAGTCGTTGTGGCATGCGGGACGCCTGAGAATGACATCAGGTGAAGTTAAAGAATATTGTTAAGGTATATACAGACCCATCGGAAATACGGGGTACCACCTGAGTGTTTCACGCAAAATAGCATCCAAGTAAGGTAATGCCGGTCTATCATCGAAATCGGGGAGCCTATCTTTGCCAATGATTCGATCAATGTCTGCTTGCGCTTTGGCTTGTACCTCGGGGTAGAGTAGCATAGCAAGAAGAAACATGAGTAATGTGCCAACACTCTGGGGCGGGGGCAAAATGGTTACTGTGGGATAGAACATGAGGTAGAGTAAAACTTACTGTTTCATTTGCCCCTGAAGACACAAGACAAATAAGCAACGAGCGAAGACAGTCATTGAATCAGCGTAGACACCTGCGAATGCAGTGGAAGCAGCCTCCTTTATTGCAGTTTCGACGGCCTTGTTCTCGAAGCCATTCATACTGTCCATGGTATCAGCCACCAAGCACGGCGCAATCCGGCCAGTAGACTATTTGTGGTTGATCAGTTCATTGCACCTATTGACCGACTGATTTGACTCACCATCCTCTTCTTGACATCTTGAAAGGTGATCTCCTTCACATGGTGGCCTGCCTGGAAACACTCGACTGCCGCTCGCTTGAACGTGGCGCCTGGAAGCCAAGTAGGAAGCCTTAGGACTGGGGAGATCTATTGAGGTTGATTACCAGGCAATACTGTGCAGGTGTGGACATACGGAAAGGGAAGGTCTCCATTACCATAATAGCACCTAGTCCCAAACAGTCGACTGACAATTGAATGTACTTTTGCATGACGTGGACGATATGGTCATCTTTGGATTCCGGTTGATAATCATATACAGTTGACAAAATAAATGAAGCAAGAAACCTAATGAAGATCAGCTTCAGCGTAGACTCATTATAAACTGTCGCAACCAACATCTGAAAATGGCTTGTATAATTGATAGGGTCTTGTAATAAACTCAACAACATTTTGCGGGCGCCACGGACTAGCACAGGGTGATAAGTAGGTATAGCAGCTTGACGAAATGGCTGATGAAATATTCGTCGGTGAATGCGCCACCTGTTGAATGTCAGGGCACCATTGGCGTAACTCAGAAGAATATTTTCAACCTGTCGCCATATGACATGAGCCCTACGGCGAAGTCCGCAGCGAACCTAACATTATGTTCCGGGTCAACCTTCAAAACTTGACAAGACACAACTTGAACTTACGGTTTGTAAACAATCGACTGTGGTTTATCAGAATATATCATGGAACGCCCCTCAAAGAGATCTTTGGCAACCTCCTCGCTGTTGACCACCACGACAGGCTTGGTGAGCAGACGTGCATAGATTATGTCACCTGGAGAACAAGAACAAGGTGAGTTATATTATGAACAGATTGCTGCCCTCGTTGTGCCAACCATATGTAGATCTCCAGGTATTAAAGCCCAACCAAGGTCGAAGAGGATCACCAAGACTAAAAATACTTCCCACTACTGGGAGGGAGGGAGGACCAGGAGGAAATGGGAGATGCGAGCGGCTGTTCCAATATTTTCGACACCAGCTTAGACCGGCGAGCACGAAGGAGGCTAATGTAGTCAACCGTACGATGACCCCAGGTCCAGCGTCGAGCATTGCTTGTCCTGCGTTTGGTACTCACTCAAAGGAGGGGGGCCTGAGGAGGTGAATGGGGTCTTGTACAGTGTATATATATACGTAGCCACGGTACCGGGCAAATTGAAGCCACCCGAATTGTTCTAAAATATTCAGGACACCAAAGAATTATTCTGTGCGATCAACAATGGGTGCTTTTCCGTAGGGTTTGAAGTCCTAGATTTGCTTCTAAACCTTACGACAGAGTCTCGGTTGAGCCTGAAAATAATAATAGAAATTAGTACTAAACCGCTAGCCATTTGGAACATACAAGACAGTCAGTTGTGATCAGCACTATGGCACAAACAGTGCCTATGCGAGGATCAGTGAACTCATTGCGTCTCTCACAAGCCATTAAGGAAGGGAAGTCGCTGAATCAAGTGCTGTCACGAAAATCTGCCTGACAGAAGTCTGCTTTTCCGCTTCAAGTCATCGACTCGCATATGAACCTAACCGATCATGACTATATACCAAACAGGGATCGTGAAACGATAATTTTTTGACAGTTCAATGTACTGGAGCTAGTTCGTCTCACCTTGCTAGGATTCCATTGATTCGGATGCTTGAATGCCCATTGCGGACTATCAAATTAAAGGTCGCTAGACAAAGGGGTCGGACCTTCGTCCACATAAAGCGCACGGATGCTCCACATCAACAAAAACGGGGTACTCCTTAGGGTTATGAGAGAGCGCTGTTGTTCAAGTTGGCGCCACAAAATTGAATCAGCAGTGCAGCACTTGTATAGCCCACTGTGAGAAAGGATAGATACGTTCGCGAGCGGACTGTGAAAACCATGTCAGGTGACGTCAACGTCCCAACTTCGAATTCTTTTATTTTAAAATGGGAGACTCCGTTGATTTGGATTATCAGGTGGAATGGATAGGTAAAACTTATGTTTATTTGACGGTCCCGTACGTAGAATTGATTTCTCAACGCCCTACACCAGCCTGCACTACACCCCGAGTGTTCCGAACCTCCGTCATGCGGGGATCGCGGCCAGTGAGTCGGTCATGCGCATACACACAGTGTTCGCTGGATAACCAGAGCAGGCGGGTGACACCGTGGGCTAATTAATAACGTGCATACTTATCTGGTCGCGCTCAGTCGATGTTCCGGCAAAATTTGCATCGATCCGGCCGACGCTTCTCTTGTTTCAGTAACATTCTGACAACATATAATTTGCAAGGCAGGAAGGTACTTGCCAGCACGGAGCTGTCCATGCTGGAAACAACAGCATCCTTACTTAAGGCTCAAATTTGAGGCGTAGGTAGAGCTCGGAAGCCTTCCTCATCTCCTCCACAGTCGAGGGAGGCGCTGGTTTCCCGTCCAAGTCGTATACCTTCTCAGGATAGTACTCGAACGGGGCAGGGGGTTGCGGGACGCAGTGGGCTGGACGAACACCATAATCTGTATAAGAAAATGGGTCTCCTGGCTTCGTGGGAGGCTGAAGCAGTATAGCATTGGCAGACTCGATTGAAACGTCGTAGTCGAAATAATTGAAAGGTGTCAGAAAGAAACTGTGCAACACAGTGAGTCAGTATGATATCAATGCATGGCTAGCACAAGAAGATAACCTTGACGCGGCTGTATTTGTCCTGGTATTCGGAACATCCTCGGATGCAGGCTGTGACGGAGTGACAGTTTAGCTGCATCTAAGTTTCCGCCAAGGGAGGTGAACTCACGATGTGGTGCATCCCGACGTTAATCCAGGTCACTAGATCCTCCTGAGTGAGGTTTTCTCCGTCAAAGAATTTGTGGAAGTCAACAGGGGGAGCGCCTGGGAGGTTAAAGTTCCACATGCTGCTAGAAGACGGCTCGTTATCCTTGCGACGAGACACCGCCAAGTTATAACGCGCCCAGTTCGCGTTCTTGAGAAGACGCTTTGATCCCACCACGGTCTGGACAGAACACCTGTGAAGACGATACAGTATATGCAATTCGTGTTACGCACGTTATAAACCGGCGAATAACCGGGATGGATCGCATATCCTCGAGGGATTCCCCATTTATTAGTTTCGTTAGTGTTTACGATAGTGTAGCCTCCTTGGAAGTTAGTGGGGAATTTCAGCAGCGCTTCATCTTCGCTGTCGATGTATTCGCGGGTAATTCTTTGCTGGATCACTTCCTCGCCCCAGTCGTCATCAAACCATGGTTGGTTAGTGACTTCTTGGCCGAGAGTTGTTTTGAGCAATGAATTTCGTGTTCCTCCCACGTCGAGATCGACCTGCAAGAGAGCTTGAGCCCAAGAAATATGTCAAATCGTTGAGCTCAAACCTTGAAGTTGATTACGTGGTCATGGAGGCTTCCCACTGGATATTTTCATGAGAATACATGATGTTGGAAGAATGGGAAACAGCGTACGAGTGGTGTTCCAGATTTTGCTTCCATAGGCTCCTTGCTCATCATCCCAGAAGCCAGACAAAAGGTATCCGGATGCCGATACACGAACCTCGATGGTTCCATCAATATGGAAGTTGTATTCAAACTTGGGGAGAATGTTTAGTCACGATGATTTTACCAAGCGAACAAGTACTCACCACTGTAGAAAGGTTAAGGAATTTCAAATCTTAGAGGTCCTTCTACTCACAGTAATCATAGCTAGATGTTATGTGCTGAGTGCATACGCTCTAGAGAACAGTCACGATGCCACTTACTTTCCAACAGTAGCGATGCTCCTAATAACCAGCTGGTATCCTTTGACCGCGCCAAATTCACTTCGCTCAAAACCAAGATGTCTTGTTATAGGACGTCCGCTGTCCTGCTCAAAGATACATATCGCTCGCTTCCTGGTCATCGTCCCTGTGGCAGAAAACGTTGTAGCCGGGAGATAAGTCGCTTCGTCGGGGCAGTCGTAACCTGGAAGAAGGTCGCGGACCGACTGCCCCATGCCAAAGTACGAGTCCAGAAGTGCGGTGCTCGACTTGTAAGGGTCATTTCCGGCTGTGTTACACAAGTCAGCTTGTAGTATCTTAGGTGAACAATCAGCGACAGTCACTCACTATATTGCGCCAATGCCTCTTGAGGCTTTAGCTACTTTCAACATCAGTCAAGCGGCCAAGGTAGTGCAGGGACGATAAATGCTTACCTCGTAGATAATCCGCTCGTTTCTAAAGCGTATATCCCATAGGTTTAATCCCATGTCGCGGTCAAAGCCTAGATAGAGTCCCCAGCCCATCCAACTGACGTATTGCAGGTCACGGTCAACCCTATACCGCAATCCGGCGAATGACACGGAACGTGGCCCCGGAAGGTTATCGAGGTCGCGTAGGGCACCGATACGCTCTCGTGTACTCCAAGACAAGTCCTCCTCTTTCTTTGTCACTGGAGGCACGCGCTTGAGTGTGCCATTGCGAAACGCGTCCATGAAGGATTCTGCAGTATCGAATACCTGGTGATTGTAGACAATCTGTTTGACACGAGTTAAATACACGTTCACTAAAACAAAACGAGGGCTTACCTTGAGTTGGTCCCATTTTGAAGGATCAGTGCCACTAACGTCGACGTATTGCCACAGATTCAGTGGGTGCAGCCAAAATCCGGGAGTGTCTCTTTGCCAATTTAACCAGAAGCGCCTAAACGACCCGTCGAAACTGAATGGCCCAGCGCCTCCAGCTACAAGGGTGTCGTTCGGTAAACCACCCAGAAGCTCCTGAGTAAGTATGAGTAAGACCAGACGAAACAGAGAATTCGAATGACTCGCCTTGTATGCATCAGTCAGCGGAGCTGCTATCTTTGTATAGATTTCTGGCACATTCCAGTCAAGGGCATCATATCCTCTTGCATTATATGGAAGAGTTTCAGTATGATATATCTCTGTCAAATGCCTCATTTCTGTATCTTGGGTGACCGGTAGCGGCCCCACGAGATAATCCCTGATCACAGGTTCCAGGGCTGCACCATGATGTATGGTGACCCGAGCGAACCTTGCGGGTGCGTCCAGGGGGTCCAAAGATGAGAAGTATTTGAGAACATCAGCCTTGGGAGGATAGTACGCCTGTATCATGTAGATGGAGTTATCAGATGGCCGGGCCGCGTCTCCCCGGGTGAGGTTTAGGTTCCTCGGGGGACTCAAGAGCCAACTCTGAATTTCCACCGTTTCATCGATGGTAACAGAAGCCCATGGGTTGATCGGAGCCGGTGGGCGGGCGGCAGGTGGAATATTGGAAACACAAATCTCAACATCCTCACTGGGGCTATCTATCAGTGCCCCGGAATCCTCGAAAACTATCTCAGAGCCTGTGGTAGATGGTTTGACCTTGATAACGGTCAGTGAAGCTAGTGCAAGGATGATAATGAACACGACGCCAAGACGATGAGAAGTGACCCTGTTAAATGCTCGTGGTAACCCATAATCTCGTTCGTCTAGGGCAACAGTCTTCAGCTGCCCATATCTCCTGGCCATGGTGGATGGCGGACAGGTGGAGAGATACGCGTGTGACAGACAAGACGTTAAAACCGTACATACATAGTCCCATGTCCATTATCGTGCCTGACTTGCAGTTAAGCTAAAAACGTCATCAGCTCTAGACAAAGATGAACCTGGAACGGAACGGAACTTCCGAGAAAAGCGTCATGCATAAAGACACATATAGATTGTAAGAAGTCACATGGGTTAGCTATGAATACACCATCTTATCTCTGACAAGACTAATCGCTCTAAAGCTCGAGTTTAATACGATGGTATAACTCTGAGGCCTTGCGCATGTCTTCAATAGATGAAGCGGGCGCAGGATTCCCATCTAGATCAAATACCTTCGCTGGATGATACTCGAAGGGTGACGGATGTTCCGGTACGCAGTGAGCGGGCCGAACACCATAGTCGTCATATGTGAATGGGTCGCCAGGTTTTTCTGGATTCTTCAAGAGGACAGCATTAGTCGACTCGATAGACACATCATAGTCGAAGTAGTTGATGGGTGTCAAGAAGAAACTGTTCCACTGTTGATTAGTTCTTTTCCTCATATAAAAGTCCGCGAACCCAACCTTGATGCCGCTGTGTTGGTTCGTGTGTTAGGTGCATCTTCTGATTGAGGCTGCGAAAAATGAGGTATGAGTCTTTACGAAGTATTTCATGCAACAAGCTACTCACGAGATGATGCATGCCAACGTTGACCCAGGCAACCAAATCGTCTTGCGTAATATTCTCTCCATCGAAGAATTTATGGAAGTCAACAGGAGGGGCTCCTGGCAGGTTCATGTTCCACATGCTGCTCGAGGATGGTTCTGTCTCCTTGCGACGGGAGACAGCCAGATTGTAACGCGCCCAGTTCGCGTTCTTCAGGAGCCGCTTAGAACCGATAACGGTCTGTCACCAGAATTGAGCTTGTCTTGCGATCCTTCAATAACGTACGCACATTGTGAATCGGAGAATAGCCTGGATGGATGGCGTATCCCCTTGGAGTTCCCCATTTATTGGTCTCCTCGGGGTTGACTATTGAATAGCCGCCTTGGAAATTTGTCGGGAACCTCAGCAAGGCATCGTTCTCGTTGTCGATATACTTTCGCATGACTACTTGCTGAATAACTTGATCTCCCCAGTCCTCCTCGTACCAAGGCTGGGTAACAACTTCTTGAGTCAAAGTGGTCTGTAGCAGCGAGTTTGCTGTTCCTGCCACATCAAGGTCAACCTGTCATGGATCGTCATCGTCATGAATATCTTACAGGAAAGTTTCTGACCTTATAGTTGATAACATGGTCGTGGAGGCTCCCAACTGCCGACGATGGGTTAAATCAGCTTGAAGAACTGAGCAATAATACTGACTGCTGGTCTCCCAGATCCGGTTGCCATATTGCCCTTGCTTTTCGTCGTAAAAACCAGCCTGCAAATAGCCGGAGGCGGAGACTCGGACCTCGATGGTTCCGTCAAGGTGGAAAATGTAGTCAAACTATGCAAATGATCATCTCAGCGTTGAGCACAGCACTGAGCGTCGACATCACTTACCACTGCAGGCAAGTAACGCAAGGTCCAGTCAGAGCGACAAAGACAGCGAAGCACTGCACTTACAATAGTCATAACTAGAATGACGAGTTTCAGTGTCATGGGACATACGAGAGCAAGTTCACGTACTTTCCCACAGTAGCAATACTTCTGATCACGAGCTCGTAGCCTTTGACTGCTCCGAACTCGTTTTCTTCGTAGCCAAGATGTCTCGTAAGAGGTCGGCCGGTATCGTGCTCGAAAATACAGATTGCACGCTCTCGTGTGGTCATTCCCGCCTCTGAGTACGTGGTCGCTGGTAGATATACAGCTTCATGGGGACAGTCATAGCCTGGCAACATATCACGGACTGACTGCCCCATGCCGAAGTAGCGATCGAGCCAAGCAGTTGTTGATTGGAATGGATCATTACCCGCTAGAAAATGCTATTAGACAGGCTGAAAGACCAGTTCATGGCCGCCTACCATACTGTGCAAGTGCTTCCTGGGGTTTAAGCTGTACAGGCCTCAGAACATTGTATAAACGAACAGATACATCGATCTTACCTCGTAAACAATACGCTCATCGCGGAACCTGATATCCCACAAACTCAAGCCCATGTCTCTGTCGAACCCGAGGTACATGCCCCAGCCCATCCAGCTAACGTACTGAAGATCACGATCTACCCTAAATCTAAGCCCTGCAAACGACACAGAACGGGGTCCAGGAAGATGGTCGAGATCACGTTGGGCTCCGATACGCTTACGAGTACTGTACGACAAATCGGCAGCAGGATCAACAAGAGGGACGCGCTTGAGGCTGCCATTGTGGAATGCTTCCATGAAGGATTCAGCGGTGTCAAAGACTTGGTGATTATATACAATCTAAGACCACTTTGAGCACTGGACTGGATGAGGCTATGGCAACATACACACCTTTAACTGATCCCATTGCGAGGAATCTGTACCACTCATGTCGATGTACTGATACAAGTTGAGCGGGTGCAAAAAGAAGCCGGGAGTGTTGCGCCGCCAACCCAGCCATAGACGTCTAAACGAACCATCAAAGCTGAAAGGTCCACACCCAGCAGTGATAAGATCTTTCCCGGGTGTTCCACCCAAAAGTTCCTAAGATCAAACCTTGTTAGTAATCAATAAGAATAACGAGACATGAGTGACCTCGTATGCTTCCATCAAGGGAGCCGCCATCTTATCGAAGATTTCAGGGGCAGTCCAATCACGGGTATCAAAACCACGTGCGTTGTGTGGAATGGCGTCGAGGTGGTATATATCCGTCAAGGGCTGCATATGAGTAGTTGATCCGATAGGGAGCGGTCCAACAAGATAATCCTTCACGACAGGCTCTGGTGCAGAACCGTGGTGAACGGTTACTCGCGCGTATTTCCTCGGAATGTCTGATGGGGACAACGACGAGAAATAGTTAAGAACGCTGGCTTTAGGCGGGTAGTACGCTTCTATCATGAAGATGTGGTTGTCCGAAATCTTTGATATATCCTGGCGAGTCAGATTGAGGCCCCGGGCAGGCTCTTCCAACCACTTCTGGACCCGAACAGTCTGGTCGATAGTGAGAGAAGCCCATGGATTAATCGGGGCTGGTGGACGGGCAGCAGGAGGCGCAGATGGAACGCAGGCCCCGACAGAGTCTCCATCATGAGTTGCATATGTATCTTGTGTTCCCAAATCTGCCGATAACGGAGAATGAATACGTAGAACAGAGAGCGTTATCAACGCCAGAAACGTGACGAGACCGATCGCAACACGACGCGTTGTGCGATTTGACTTGAGCGACTGGACTTCATCCCCACTCTTCAGAAGTTCATAACCACCAGCCATGGCGGCAGTAGTCCCAGAGATAAGTGTCTGTGAGAATCCCACTGGTCACATCTTTATATAAATGCCCTATCTGTGGGTGAGCGTCAAAGGAAACGCATTCTGTATCAGCTGACCCGAGAGTATCACATAAACTTGGAGTGACCTGCAAAGATTTCTTGGGAACCTTACTTTCTCTATTTGGTAATGTTATCTAAGCAATTCGGCGAGCAACGTCGAGCTCAATGATCAACTTGGACAACGTCTCTGGTAAAATGGCCGACATGGAGACGACGACCCCAGCAGGCCAGCCTATTGTTGAGAGAGAGAAGGTAATTTCCAAACTTCGCAGTGTTTGTCCTTATACTTATTTTTTGTCCTAATAGACAGCGCCATTCCTCATCCGAGCTTTCGTCAAGGTTGGATCCTTCCACAGACTGAACTTGTTCGAGGACAATGCTCTACCGACTACGGATGAACAACAAATTTACACCTGGTGTGTATCCACGCATATTATACCTTGACTCTATTTTGACGCCGTCACTAGGAAAGACGCGACCTTGCGCGAAGTACTCACGACTCTGCGAAACGCTGCATCCCAGATACCGGAATTCCGCCACCCTCTCGCTCGTTATTCCTTCCGTGCTATATACGCCGACGCAGCAAACCGAGGTCGCTTTGCACAGAAAGAGCTTGGTATGGTGTATTCTCGTGACATTTTGGGTGAGCCAGGCACGCTAGAGAGTGCTGCGCCACGCCTGCTCGACGACACGGACAGTGGATCTAGAGAACAGACAGAGCGGGAGAAAGAGGAGAGGACACTCGATGAACTCCGATTCGTGCCAGGAGACTACCTTTGCGTCTCTATCATCCTTCCAAAAGCAGCAGCAGCAGCAGTAGCGGCAGCTAGCCAAGGAGACACCACTGCGAAAGTTCCAGTTCCCAACGGCTGGAGATCTGCACCAGCTGCGCGACAGGGGGATGGAGGATGGGGAGCAACTGCCCCGGTTGGACGAGGTGGGGGTCACTGGCGAGGGGATTCCAATCCTCCTCCGCCCAGTGGTCCACGAGGACGGGGTGGGGGAAGGGGTGGAGACTTCGCTGGAAGAGATCGCGACTTTGACCGTAACAGAGATTCGGATAGGCGTCCACCTCCAAGGCGTGATTCACCACCTCACCGAGGTGGTAGAGGCGGAAGGGGTGGGAAGCGGTCACCGTCGGATTCGCGGTCAAGGAGCCCACCACGACGCAGAGGATCTCGCTACGACTGATCATTTTCTTGTACATTCAATAACAATTGCAAACCTTTTCGTGCACGTTCATATAATTAGGTAGTACAAAGATGATGTCACGTTCAAATTCTCACAATGTTTGCATGATTTGAATACCCTGACCATAGTACTGGCTCAATTCCGTGGTTTTCTCAAACCAAAACTTCTGCCAATAGCAACGCCCTCGTGTCTCCCATATGCCCACGACCTATATCCTGATTTACCCTACATTTATAGTGGTATCCTGACTCCAGACCTCACAATCACACTAAGTACTAGCCAGACTCGTGGCGTATTGGTAGTCTCGTGTTTCTAGATAAAACATTTGCGCATATCGCGACATCGCCACGACGCCACCTCGATGGGCGCTGGTTCCTCGAAGCATGCGGTTTATCCATTTCCAGTTCCAAGCGTGCCAGGAGCAAATGGAATGCCACCACACTGGCCCCCGCAAAAAACAAAGAAGGGCAAGGAGAAAGCACACCAAATGTATCAGCAGTACCCCAATGGATTTCCGCCTACAGCTTATGGTGTTCAGTATTGTGCGTGATGATGATCTTGGCAGAGTAGCTCTTCCTGATGATGGCGGACTCGAAGACCCGCAGATACAACCCGGCTACCCACAAGTCAGCACTTATTACGCACCAGTGACGATGGTTCCTATCCATCAACCTATGGTCGGCATGCAACAACCATATGCTCCGGTTCAATATGCTCCGATTCAATATGCACCGGTCATTCCATCTGCGGCTCCTGCAACAGCCCCACAACGCATGCCCGAGCCAACTACGAACAATCAGGCGGCTTCAGTCCCCGTCATCCCCAACGCGACACCTGCGAACAATCAAGCGGGTCCACCCCTGGTAATCCCAGATGACAATGGTCGATCAGGAGCGGGTGTTCCTCCTCCCCCCATCATAACTGATACGCCATCATCTCGTCCAAGATTTACCGGCTTCTACCGCCCCGCAGATCCTCCCGTTCCCATGCCTGAGCCTCAGGTAACTGATATGCCATATAGGCCACCAACTGTCCCCCCCGTTCGAATGACATCGCAGAGCAATCCCCTTCCCTCTCCACCTAGAGATATTTGGGAAACCACCCCGTATCACCAACTTCTAAGGGATCTCCCGAAGGATATCACCCTCTCCTTGAATGTTGAACAAATGGTGGAAATGGAGAACCTGCTGGAGCAGCCAACGGGTTCCACATCCCGTCTAGGAGGCCTATTTGGCTCTAGTAAACGCAATGGTAAACCGCGCAAGGGGCTCTTTCGCGCTTTTAGTACATCGGGTAAGGAGAGCGATCCTGGCCGTCATAATCATCATCATCGTTCCAACACCGTGACATCCTTCGTTATACCAGCCGCTGCAGCTATACCACATGGGACAGACACTGGAGTATATCCAGGAGTACAACCTATGCCTGCTCCCCAGCGAGGGCCACCCATCAAGTTCAACCACACTGGTGAGCTAAGCGGGTTTGTGAACCACTCGCCGCACCGGGTGCTCCACGGAAACAAAATGTACCCGACTGCAATGCACCTTCTTGAGGCGATGAAGTTCACGAAACATCCAGATATGCAGGAGCGTATACGGACGTGTGGAGATGTTGGTGATATGTACCCATTATCAGCCAGTTTCCAGGAATACGTGCGGCCAGACTGGGGCCAGGTATTCTTGAGCACAGTGAGGCTATTTCATTCTTACCGATCAATAGTCCCCTGATCGGTGCCTGCAGCTGGAAGATGTGTTATACCTCAAATTCAAACAACATCCCAACCTCCGTGCCTTGCTGTTGGACACTGGCCTTTTTGATCTCGTGTATGCTGATCACAATACGTACTGGGGAGAGGGCCCTACAGGCACAGGTTCCAACGAACTTGGAAAGGCCCTGGTGCGCGTAAGGGAGAGAATTCGCGCGGATGGGGTCAGATGACAATCTTGTCTAAACAGCCTAATCAGAAGGGAGTTCTGCTCAGATGGTAGCGAGGCTTCACTGATAAATACCGTCACGAAATATCACGACATAATTTTTTTTTTCCGTTATACTCACATGTGTTTACAGTTACTATTCATCATACTTGTTTCTTCGCTTTCGCATTGCTTTCCATAAATTCCATTGTTTTGTGGAATCAAATGGTACGCCAAAGAAGTAACGAACGGTCCCACGGTTTGCAGCAAGAGGAACTTCTTGCATACGTCTAAGCTACTTAGGGAGGCCTGTCGGAAAAGGTAGGATCGGTTTGGAACTGCGCCGCTGTATAAGAGCAGTGCATAAAATGCATCGGATGCACCAATGAATAAGTTCTGGATAAGTTCCTCACGTCGTCGCTTGGAACAACTGATGCTTCCATTGATGTTGTTGTCTTATTCGAGGTGCGTGTAGGCGCTTGTTGACGCCTGTCGTGTGACACTGATGCTGACGTAGCTTAATGTTCTACAGCAAGTCCCAATTGGAGCCCGAGAAAAACAAGAAAGACGAGTATGTATATAAGCAAGCTCAACTAATCAGGATCAATTAGCAACGCGCAGCTTCACAATTTATACGCCACTCGCATTTCTTGGATCGGCGGCCCATCATGGCCACCTTCACTTCCTCTTTTCACATCAATCCTGGATCAAGTCTGTCTCAGGCATTACAGTTTGTCCCCGTCCCATGGTTGGCTCCAGCATGCAGTGTTCTAGCCACCCTGATCAACATACTGGCCAAATCGGAGTCTAACAAGTACTTAACCTTCTATCACGCAGTTGTTCCAGCAAGCTGACTACTGCGTGATCTATTGCAACAGGAATGGCATGCGACTACTTGAGGAGCGCTGCCTCAGTTTTCTCGCCATCATTACGAGTGAAGGTGAAGCTATGGTATCTGATGAGAAAATTAGACTATGCATTGCGTATCGTTGTGAGTATTCAATATTCAATAACTTTATGTGCAGGGGTTCGAGGTAGAAGCGGAAATTTGGCGGAGGGTGTACGAGGCCGACAAAGGAGAGTGCATCCTTCCTATATCAGATACGGTTTCTGTCAGGACGATGGTGATTACCCGTGAGTCCTTCATTTGGATTCGTATTTCTGTACCTGATCATTGTGAGCAGTTACATCGTAAGTCCCTGGGTATTAAATGAGAACTTGATCGACTACTTCAAGAGACACCCCGAAGTTGACCACCGGTATATGGTACATACGTTCTCTTTCGTCAAGGAAAGCAACATTCTGATTTTGTAGTTGAAACACATCGCTGAGGTGACATCAAGGGGTGAGCCATTACCCCAGTGACAAGCAACTAGTCCCTCAGTTTATCATATTTCAACATCTCCATCAGTCATCAGTCCGGACGACAGGCCACTACTTTCCGACTTCGGTTTCACAAGGGTAAGTCGTCCACTCATGATCAATCACTCTTCGACTTATTTCGCAATCAATATAGCTCTAGGAAGATATCATGCGCTACTTCGACGTGAGACTCTTAATCGAGAGTCACTGAGATGGTGAACTCTGTGGAGAGGGAGGTAAACGTACCATGGCATCCGACGTCTACGTCTTTAGTATGGCAGCGCTCGAGGTAGGTTCACCACGTCCATTTGATTAGCCAGCTTTTTAAGAGAGCCGTACGGCT
>MU836981.1:105722-122001 GCA_029603245.1 Rhizopogon salebrosus TDB-379 | reverse complement strand
TAGCGAGAACGATTCTGGCCGTCGTAATCATCGTCGTTGCTCTAACACTGTGACATCTATTGTTATGCCAGCCGCTACAGCGATACCGCATGGAACAGACACTGGAGTATATCCAGGAATACAACCTATGTCGGCTCCCGAGAGAGGGCTACCCATCAAGTTCAACCATATTGGTGAGCTAGGTGGGTTTATGAATCACTCGCCGCACCGGGTGCTTCATGGAAACAAATTGTACCCGTCTGCAATGCACCTTCTTGAGGCGATGAAGTTCACGAGACATCCGTATATACAGGAGCGTATACGGACGTGTAGAGATGTTGGTGACATGTACCCATTATCAGCCAGTTTCCAGGAATACGTGCGGCCAGACTGGGGCCAGGTAATCTTGAGCACAGTGAGGCTATTTCATTCTTACCGATCAATGGTTCCCTTATCGGTGTGCAGATGGAAGATGTGTTATACCTCAAATTCATACAACATCCCGACCTTCGTGTCTTACTGTTGAACACTGGCCTTTCTGATCTCGTGTATGTCGATTACAATGCGTACTGGGGAGACGGCCCTACAGGCACAGGTTCCAACGAACTTGGAAAGGCCCTGGTGCGCGTAAGGGAGAGAATTCGTGCAGATGGGGTCAGATAACAATGTTGCCTAAACAGCCTAATCAGAAGGGAGTTCTGCTCAGATGGCAACGAGGCTTCACTGATAAATACCGTCACGAAATATCACGACATAATTTTTTTTCCGTTATACTCGCATATGTTTACAGTTATTACTCATCATACTTGTTTCTTCGCTTTCGCATTGCTTTCCATAAATTCCATTGTTTTGTGAAATCAAATGGTACGCCAAAGAAGTCACGTAACGAATGGTCCCACGGTTTGCAGCATTGAAGAACTTGCATGCGTCTCCTACTCTAGGCTACTTAGGGAGGCCTGTCGGAAAAGGTAGGATCAGTAACTGCGCTGCTGTATAAGAGCAGTGCATCCGATGCATTATCAATGGATAAGCTCTGGATAAGTTCCTCGTGTCGTCGCTTGGAACAACTGATGTTCCATATTGATGTTATTGTGTATTCGAGGTGCGTGCACGGTGGGCGCTTGTTGGCGCCTGTCGTGTGACACTAGTACTGATGCTGACGCCGCTTAATGTTCTACAGCAAGAACCCGAGAAGAACAAGAAAGACAAGTATGTATATAAGCAAGCTCGACTAATCAGGATCAATTAGAATTTAGCAACGCGCAGCTTCACAATTTATACGCCACCACTCGCATTTCTTGGATCATCATGGCCACCTTCACTTCCTCTTTTCACATCAATCCTGGATCAAGCCTGTCTCAGGCATTACAGTTTGTCCCCGTGCCATGGTTGGCTCCAGCATGGAGTGTTCTAGCCACCCTGATCAACATACTGGCCAAATCGGAGTCCAACAAGTACTTAACCTTTTATCACGCAGTTGTTCCAGCAAGCTGACTACTGCGTGATCTATTGCAACAGGAATGGCATGCGACTACTTGAGGAGCGCTGCCTCAGTTTTCTCGCTATCATTACGAGTGAAGGTGAAGGCATGGAATCTGATGAGAAAATCAGACTATGCTCAGGTGCACAAAGGTTAGTAGTGCTACGGATCTGGCACCTGGAAGCAGCTGATGGTCTAGTCAGCACCTTCCAAGGCATCCTCGACAGGATGACTCCATGGTGCTTGATGTCTAGAATCAAACTGTTCGTTAAACAGGATGAACTCGCCGGAGTCATACGAGACTGTCATCTTGAAATATCTGATAGCTTAACCAAATTTCAAGTAAGCAACAGGTCTCCTCCTCTCAGCTATAGTTTCACCGCTGATTTGACCAGATTGCCTCTCACCTAGAGATTCACAAATGGCAAGCTGCATTCGAAGAGAGCCAGAAGATCGACAATGAACAAGTCGTCCAGTATCTCGCTGACCTCGATAATAGGCAACAGCTTCTCGTGGACACACAACTGCAACAATCCGAAGACCTGAGACGGATCCTGACAATGATGCAAGAGGTTGGTACCATACTCCTCGGTCTCTTGAGCTGTTTATCTAATGTATCGTTGACAGGGCCTTGCAGAAAATGCCCCTGAAACGGTTGAGCACGGTCTGGGAAGTAACTTGTACAATCTTCTCCAGCAGTCTCGCGCTTTACTTCCGAACATGAACTTGCAACGCGGGGAAGTTAAGCGTACGAGTAGATACGCAGTAAAGGGAACGACCCACACCGACATCTGGGAAGGATGCTACCTCAATGAAGAGAAGGTTGCCATCAAAATCCTGCGCGCAGTCTCTGCCTCACCCAAGACGCTCAAGGTATACATCATTGCGTATCGTTGCGAGTATTCAATAACTTTATGTGCAGAGGTTCAAGGTAGAAGCGGAAATTTGGCGGAGGGTGTACGAGGCCGACAAAGGAGAGCACATCCTTCCTATATACGGTTTCTGTCAGGACGACGGTGATTTTCCGTGAGTCCTTCATTTGGGTTCGTATTTCTGTCCCTGATCATGAGCAGTTATATCGTAAGTCCCTGGGTATTAAATGGGAACTTGGTCGACTACGTCAAGGGACACCCCGAAGTTGACCACCGGTATATGGTACATACCTTCTCTTTTCGTCAAGGGAAGCAGCATTCTGATTTCGTAGTTGAAACACATCGCTGAGGGCGTCAACTTCCTGCACAGCATGTTGATTGTTCACGGTGACATTAAAGGGGTAAGCAATTACCCCAATGATAAATAACTAATCCCTCAGTTCATCATAGTTCAACATCTCCATCAGTCCGGACGGCAGACCACTACTTTCCGACTTCGGTTTCACAAGGGTAAATCGTCCACTCATGGTCGATCATTCTTTGACTTGTTTCACAACCAATATAGCTCCAGGAAGATATCATGCGCTACTTCAACGTGAGCAATGGCAGCACTCTCAATCAAGAGTCACTGAGATGGTGTGCTGCTGAACTTTGTTGGGAGGGAAGTAAACGTACAATGGTATCCGACGTCTACGCCTTTAGTATGACAGCGCTCGAGGTAGGCTCACCACGTCCATTTGATTAGCCGGCCTTTTTAAAGAGCCGTACAGCTTATGACCCACGAAGAGCCCTGGGCGTTTATGCCCCTCTCAACTCAAGTGCTCCTCAGGGTCTGTAGGGGCGATACTCCACCCAGACCCATGGACCCAATTGTTGCAGAGCGAGGCCTAGATGATGCGCTTTGGGCCCTGTTGGAGAAGTGCTGGACTGACATGGATAATAGAATCACCATGAAAGAGTTCGTGAATTGCTTATAATTTCGGGATTTCTCCTGTACGTGTAGAAGCGTGACCGTTGTAATATTTTGTATGTGTGAGCAAACAGTCGACTATCGTAATCTGTATTTCCACTGTAGAGCATGACCTATTGCTTACGAGGCTATTGCAAGCGCTTCCAACATTGCAGCCTGATGATAGCGCAGCAGAATCCGCAGAACTATTGGCCTCGCTTCCTCTTTTTCCGCGACCTGTTTTCTTCAGAGTGCACTTGCATTGAGTGTGCGGGAACCGGCGGCTGATCGCCACTAAGAGCCCTGACCGCTTTGTCCACTGCTTGTCGTCTGACTTTCTCAGGAACTTTTTCCCAATAGACTTCTTCCTTCTTGCCTTCGATGATCTCCGTCGTGATGGCCTTCTGGGATCCTCCAGGATTCTTGCCCATGTCATCAAGACCGTGAGACTGTACGACAGGCTGACTAGCGAAGTGGTCGACTAGAGCTCGTGCATGCTCAGGTGAGGCAAGGCGAATATAGCACTGCCGATGTTATGAGTGGATGCCCTCCTAGATTACAGACGACTTACGGAGTCCATTCCTTTGTTGAAATCGACGTAGTCGAGGCCGCCGGTATCTAGAGGGGATGACTTGAATGCGGCGGTGAACAGCGCACGAAGTGTCGTCTTATTTGTTTCGGGATGAAGATTCCGGGTAAAGACGAGACAGCCAAAGGGGTACGGTGAGGACACAGTGGTCACGTTCCGAGATGAAACAGGGATGCTGTCCTCGAGGAGTACACCAGTAGCACTCCGTACATCAGAGTCAGCTGTGATATTTTGGGGCTCACAGTCATCCGCCAGCTCGTCAATTAATCTCTGACGGTAAGCAAGATACTCTTGATTTAATTCATCCCAGCGCGCTTTCGACAAAGTGCGAAAACCAAACTTGGATGCTTCCTTTGTCTCTGAGTTATCTTCAGCGAGATCAAAATCGTCTGATTTGGGCAGTTGAGTTGACGGCTTCCAAGGCCACCTTTCAAGAAAGATACGGGACAGCTCTGTGGTGCATAGTGTGACGAGTGCGAAGCCTTTGCATTTTGGACGGTCCCCGGGTTTATCCATGTGGTGTTGGGGGAGTGTTATATTTTGAACTGGAATCGGGGCCGATGTTCCTGTACATCGAGACAGTAGCTCTTGCGTAAATCGAATGATAGCGGGTATGGTGTGATATTGTGAAGGTATATTTTCCTACGATCGTCAGATTATGGTACCATATCAAAAAGAATCCTCACCATGTAAATAGTACGGTCGTCCCATTGAGCTCGAGTGAATTCACGACTAGGATTATCCGATAGTGCTGACCAGTCCTTCCTCCGTACTTCGTAACCACCAACTGAGTCCCTCTCCGACTTCCAGGAAGGGTACCATGCAGATGGAGACGGGGCAGACACAAGCATTCTAACTTCAAGCACATCGCCAGCATAACTCCGAATAGCCTTCACTACATTTGCTTCAGTAGGCATATGCTCATGACCCAAGTTCTCTCGGGGGAACGCTCGACGGAGGAGGTAGCTGAGAGGCAAAACTGTGTAGATACATAAACCTTGCCTGGGGATGCGTAAGAAACGAGCGGAACGTACATCCAGCATCATGCTCCTCTCTCTGAATAGATTCTTCGGTTTTCCTCCTCAGGTCTGAGTCAATCCATAGGGCATAGTCCGAGAATGCGAGAACAACAAGGATAGAAATATCTTCCTCGTTGAATGCTTGTTTCACTGATGGTGACGATTCAGGCGCTTTCCCTTTCCCTTTGTCGAATACAGAAGGTCCTGGGTAGGACGACTCTCTTTTAGCGAGTGCCGGGTCACAACCAAGAGACGAGGGAACGTGTGCCGAAGTTCCGTGGTTTTTCCTAATCTTGGAGACATTCCGGGGGACGAAGGCAAAACCTGGAGATGCCATCTCTGACACGGGTTCAGATGATCAGAAGTCGGGTCGAGGAGGTCACCAAATTTGGTTCCGTCAGTTTCTGATCGGGGTTTGCCTGAATGTCAATGAAGGCACTGCAGCTTTTCCAATAGAAAATCTACAAGTACAGGTACTACCAGCAGTATTACTGCACCGCCTGCAATGTGCATGCTACGTATCCCATTACCGATTTAATGTTCACAGGAAAGGGTGATCACATAGTTTACCGTGGTCCGTGACATCATACGTAACCCACGCTGCGCACAACATCCTGTACTGCTACTTAGGACAATGGGCTTCCAATGATTGGGTTGACTAGTTATATATCTACGTTTCACACACTGTGTCCGTTGTACACTATGTAAAGGATCAGAGTAGTCTGATACCCGAGCCTGTGTTTCAAGTCCTCCAAGATGGCTATTGGCCTGCCACTTAGTAAAGTCTCTTTTAGTCTCGATACCTCTGGCGTCATGGGGTTCTTCGGCGGGGAAGAAGTTCTCTCCGCGATGGCCACTGTCCACCTCTATAGAGGGAGGCGTTGGCTTGGGTGGTACAACTCTCCGGGAAGCTATACTGTTGCCAAAAAATTCGGGCAGTTGGCTAACTCGCGGTTCTGGGATGGTATCTTTCCCGGACCCAATCCAACACCTACAGAGATGTTTGGGCTGGATGGGCAGCTGGGCCCGCGCTTTATCGGGGCGCTGTCAGGCACAGATATGATTACAGGTCACCTGGCATACCTCACAACCCAGAAGGCAAACGAGATGAAGGCGCAGATCAAACTCAAAGGAAGGGAAACGACACCAGTGTCGGTGACCGTCATAGATCTGGACAGAGTGAATTTGGAGCAAGGGGGGAAAGTACCGATGATGAAGATATATCATGCCTTGTGCGCTGCCATACCCATTGCTAGCAGTCTAGCAACTTGCATCGCATGCGTGATCGTCCGTGATTGGACCGCATCTGCGCTGATCGTCCTTGGCATGGTCTCCAGTGGCCTGTCTTGCTTCGTCATTGGTTCAGGGAAGCTGCACTTCCAGATTAGCCAATCCTCACTCTATGCCCCACGAGGTGATGGATTACTTTTAATGCGTAACGATGTTATCATCTTGAAGGGCGCAGAGAGAGATGTCACATCAATAACGAAGGCAAGACTCATGCTGGACATGGGTCACAGTGAACAGTTCAACACCATCGGGGTCTGCTCGCTCCTACTCCTCGCACAATTTTTTATCCAGCTTCTCTTCGTTCCTCAAGCAACGCTGTTCGGCCAAATCATGTTCGTGTCCTCACTTGGGGTGTCTTGGGCATACAATTCGTTTCTGTCGTCATTGGAGAAAGAGAAGATCCAGACAGAGCTGCTCTGGAAATCCCTCGATGACCCACACACCACAAAACTCACATTCCCAAACAGAGGGGCACAAGCGGCGTTTACGTGCTTCGCATTGCATGCAGGTGTCGATCAAACAAAGAAATCGTCCAGGGACTTCAAGCCGAAGATGATCTTGGAGCGTATGATTCCAAATGACACAAGAGTGTGGGTAGCGTGGAGGGACCATGTCGCCAAGCAGGTCTTGAGTAAAGAGAAAAACAAATCTTTTAGGCCAGATGAACAAGTCATGGCGGACTTGGAGGAAGAGGAAAGGCAACTCCTGATGCAAATGTTGGCGGACGCCGAGGACGGTTACAAAGGTTGCCAGGAAATGGAAGGTCTGATCTCTGCACCCTGTAACGGAGACATGCCGTACAGCAAGGCGGAACAAGGAAGTGGTTAAGGGGAAAGGGTCACTCCTGCAGCAGAGTCGAGATAAATATCATCTGGGTACCGAACCATATCTAGAGTAAAGGAACGTATAAATGTCAGTAGATTAGCAGGGAGAGTCAAAAAGTATGCCCATACTGTATGCAAAAGAGTTACATACTGGCGGTTACTGTTGCTGAAGCAGAAAAGCAGAAACACAGCACATCTTTGTGCAAGGATTGTGGATATGTCAGGACACACCATTCGACTTGCGCCTGCACGGTCCGAGACAAGTTCAAGTTGCAACACGAGGCAAGCCACTGCATAGCCACCGTGCACTCCAGACGCAATCACATGGAAGTAGAATTGTGACTTCGCAAGTCCGGGCCGCCAGGGGGTTAGTGTTGGGTTTCAATGCCTTTACTTGGAAAATATAACAAACGATATGGGTTTCCCAGTAAACGTTCGTGTAGGATCCCCGTACATTCACGTCGTCTTTCACTTATGTTGAGCTCGCATTACAAGTATTAAAAGTCCTTTTCTTAATCGCGGTCACGTGCCTGTTGGACCGTTCCACTCTTGTTGTACATTTGTCGTCGATTCCAAACATCGTGACTGAGTTAGCGCTGACCTTGAATTGTGCAAAACCCGTCTCTCGCGGAGTTATGATGGCCTTGCGCTCGTGACTATCATTCATAAGCCGAAGAAGGTATGCTTAACCATAGATCGGGTAACATGCATATGGTGCATATATACTAACAGGGAGAGCGCATGTGCACGTCAGCCACGCTTGTCGCTTGCCTTGGGCGTGTAATGGATTTTATCTCAACCTGAGCCACCATGTCCATGTCACCTCCTCCAGAAACCCTGGGGCTTGGTGCCGAGCCCATCGATATGAAACAGGCTATGGACACTAAGTCAGATGATCATTCCGACCAGGACAAGAATTTGGTTGCTATCTCGTCTATCAATAAGAATGAACCGCTTGTGACCAGAAGAGAGCTATGGAGTTATTACCGTACGTGCTGGTACACTCCCATGTTATTCCCTGATGAAGATCGATGAGTCAGTGTATTACAATGGTGACAATGTGAGTTGGTTGGGTATTCGCGCACACCCCCACTCACACACCGTACTACCAGGGTGTTGGCCCTTTGGGCTACACACAAACCCTATTCCAGGCGCTTGCCACAGCAGCAGGGTATGATCCTGTTGCAGGCCCTGGCTCTTCATGCCTGGCAGATACTGCTTCTGGTCAATGTGTAGTTCCCTGGGGTAGCGGCACCAAGTCAGTTTCTAGCGTGGTATTAGTTGCGAATGTTATCAGTTTCGCTATCATGACAGCCATCTTCACTACCATCGGTTCTGCTGCCGATTACGGTACATTCGGACGGTGGTTGCTGTTCGCAGTCACAGTGGTGTGCTGGGTTGCACAATACGCTTGTATGGCACTTACCTGTGAGTTTCGGACGTGTCGTGTTCCCGTGGCGTCTGACCAACTTTGCGTAGCACCGAGTCGATGGGTCCTTGCGATGGTTTTGTACATCATCGGTTTCGTCTCATATGGCGCTACTCTTGTCTTCTACGCGGCTGTATTTCCTCGTCTCGCACGAAATACGCCGCATGCACGGCAGCTGAGAGAAAAATACGAAAACAGCGAGATTCCCCCCGATGTTTACGAGCAAGAGGAGTCACTGGAGAAGAACAGGATTAGTAACATCTCTACCGTGCGCCGCTGGGGCTTTGTGTTGACGCCCAAAGCTGACTATATCTTGATACAGGTTCACAGTAACGTTGGGTATATAATCACATACGCACTGAACTTGTCGCTTTTGCTGCCCATGGCGGGCAACTCGAAAGTGGATAATTATGTCCTCGTTCTGTGAATTTCTATTCTTTGGGAGTCCTGGTTGCTGTATTGATTAATATGCAGTGTCAACACGTATTGGGTAATACTGGGTATTTGGTGGTGTGAGCATAACTTGGCCCTTTTCTTCTAGGACTCTGAGACACCTCCAGTTATATTCCAGGAACCCAGGCCGGGCCCTAAATTGCCCGAGGGCGAATGGTACTTGACAGTTGGATGGAAGCAAGTGAGCTTTCAACCAAATGATTTCGAGCAATTGACTTATGCAACATTAGATCTTTGCTGCACTGAAGACATACAAGCGTCTCCCCTACACCTTCGTGTATCTGTTCTCCTTCTTCCTTCTCGCAGACGTGCTTGTTTTGTTACCCGTTGTTTTGAGCTACATCTGACATTTATGGAACAGGGACTTAATACCACTGGAACCCTTGTTAGCATATGTCAGAACAACAAGTTCAGTTTCTCGTTCTTGCAGAACACGTACTTGGGTCTGTCTCAGGCAATCACTTCAACAATTAGCACACTCGCTTTCTGGTACATCCAGAGGTATTGGAAGATTAGCACGAAGACAATGGTCTGTAGTGCTATCTTCGTCCGCCACTCATTTATCTGACTATCGGTAGCACAGTTTGTTGTCACGAATATTGTAACGATTCTGATTCCACTTTGGGGTATGATTGGGATATGGACGGAGAAATTTGGGTCAGTGATGCTTATCTCATGCGACCATCATCCTTCTAAGGGGTGCTTAGGTTCCACAACGTCTGGGAATTCTGGTTCGTCAATACTCTGCGTTTCTCTTCACGTATTTTCATATTATTGTCAGGGCATACAATATTGTTTTTGGTCTTTTCCAGGCGCCTTACTACGCGTTCTCTCAGACTATGATGGCTGAGCTCAGTCCGCCCGGTTTTGACAACATGGTCTGTACTTCCCATTTCCACCGCGGCCATCTCTTTGCGTTTACTCACCTCAACTAGTTCTTTGGTCTCTTTGGTCTCTCTAACCGCGCCTCTTCCATGGTAGGGCCCAGCGTCATCCAGGCTATCATCGACAAAACAGGAAACAACTGGCAGGGATTCCCGTTCCTCTTTGCAATGTGTACGGGAGCCTCACTGATCATCTGGTTTGGGGTTGATGTCACGAAGGGGCGGAGGGATGCTGTCAGGTGGGCGAATGAGCAGCGTGTACATTCGCACTAGAGTGAAATTGTTGTCTTCCAATATATCCTATGCTCTGCTTGTAGCTATCGTGTGTGGTCTGCAATGTACATAGTAAGCGACTGCCTACATACCTTCATTCACAAATACGTCACGTGATGCCTTCAGTTCTTTCGTTTGTCTTCATTTGATATCTCTGTTGCTCAAGATTCTATCACAGCTTCAAACCCTTCAGTGCCAGACCGTCACAATGTCAAAAAGAGGCGCCTCTCCACCGCCATCTACAGAAGGGACCCTCGTCAAAAGAGCCCGCTCGAGCACCCCTCCTCGAAATCAAATTGCGATTTCATCCTCAAACGATGAGCGACAGAAAGCCCTCATAAGAAGCGTCAAGCGCACGAGTAACCTTGAGGCACCTATCATTAGCTTGAGTGGGTCGCACTCGGTGAGACTTATCAGCTTTTTGCCCGCCCGAAAGTGTATTGATTAGGTCTAAGGCGGAGATTTTGAGCTGTAGATTTGACCCTACTGGGCAGAACATTGCTGCTTGCTCAGCGGATAGAAGCGTCTGTACGTGTCTTCTCTATGTTCCTTATGTGAAATGTTTATGAAGGTAATATAGCTCTATGGAGAACTTATCCACCAAATACCAACTACGGCCTTCTCTCTAGCCACCATAAAGCACCCATCCTTGATCTCCAGTGGTCGCTCTTCTCCCCACAACTTTATACCGTATCCGCAGACCAAACGTTATGCTTTACGGACGTTACCACAGGCAAACGGACGAAGAAAATTCGTGCTCACCGCGGGATTATCAATGCACTGGATCGAACACTGGCAGGTGGTGCTGGTATCGAGCTCATTGCCACCGCCTCGGATGACGGAACAGTACGAGTCTGGGAGGGTGGAGAGGAGGGTTCAAAGAACAGTGTTGCAGTGTTTGAACTCGGATGTCCGGCGACGAGCGTCGCGTGGAGCGCGGACGGGCAGAACCTTTATATTGGCGCGCTAGACAACGAGATCCATGTGTATGACTTGCGCAAGGGCGAGCAGGTTTATGCGCTGACTGGTCACACGGACACGCCAACGTCGCTTGCGCTTTCACCTAATGGGTCCTACCTCCTCTCGCCTTCGTTCTCTTCACATACCATCATTCATGATGTGCGCCCCTTTTCACCCTCGCCATCGAGGATACACCGCGTTTTACAAGGTGCCCCAGCTGGCTTTGAGAACACCCTTTTGAAGGGTGCATGGAGCAAGGATGATGGCGGACAGCGGGTGGCGGTTGGTGGTGCGGATCGGATGGTGTGTATTTGGGACGTTGAGAGTGGGCGCGTATTGTATAAGGTTCGTGTAACCTTTGGTCTTGTCGTGTATGACTGACCATTTTTTTAGTTGCCAGGCCACAAGGGCACTGTCACCTGTGTAGACTTCCATCCGAGAGAACCCATCAGTAAGGATTACCACCTGTTGTTTGGTCTTTTTTTTCTGACATGTCTGCAGTCCTTACTGGCAGCAAGGATGGCACCATGTTGTTGGGCGAGTTGGACCCTGGATTGTAAAATATGCGACATGCCAGAGAATGTGTAGTGCCGCTGTCACCTTGATGTGTTGATTTTTCATCTCGCGAGGTCCAAACGTATTGTCATTCTTATTATACTTGGTCAAAGGACTAAGATAGGTCCGATTGTGAGCTTGGTCATCGCCCAGCTTCTGAAAATATGATTGTGGGATGTGAATTAACTTCAACGTTCCCTGCGAACAGCGGGTAAGTTCCATGAGTTCAGGGACTTGGGAGGTTATATTCGGTCGATTCTTCCAACGGTATATGTATAACTTCTAGCTGTTATCCCCTTGCATCGAGACGAACTCAGCCTAAAAAAATGACCACCGCAGGGGTCGAACCTGCAATCTCCTGATCACGTATTCGTAGTCAGACGCGATGCCATTTCGCCAGGCGGCCTATATTATTTATTGTATCCGAGTGGATATTGCGTCCGAGTGGATATTGCGTCCGGGAGGCGCTTATTTCAATTTGGGCTCTAGCCTTCGCTAATAGCACATTCATCATTCACTTGAAGACGCGCCGCCGCAGCAAACACGTTCCTTTTTTCTTTCTGATTTCCTTACCAGCTGACAAGGATCAGACGGACAGACCATCAGGTCGTCCCTCGCAACTGCACAGGCTGGTGCTGGTTGATCGGCATCGTCCGGACTTGTCCGTTGTCTGATCCACGTTTTACAAGTTGTAATACTGTATGCTGTCTGGGGCGGTGAACACTACTCCCCGACCGCGACCGCGACCTCCAGGTCGGACGCGGCGGATATCTTCCCGTGTCAAATCATCCCCACCTCCTCCGTACGCTGCTACATCGCCCCACCACGATCTTCAGGATAATTCGGGTCTAAAGCGAGAGTGCTCACCCGAAGATATTGCATGGGACAGCATCAGTGACCGTCCTGAAGATTGGAATGGGAGGTCCAGCGAGGAGCTTTCTACTTTATTGTTGAAAGCTGATGAACTCATCAAAGACAGAGAAAATGGTTCGTTTTGGTTTTTTGGTGGATCATCCCAGAATATTAGGCTGAGGTCTTTGTTCCCTTCTAGAACTCAGCGTAACGACTGCCGTCTGTAAATCTTTGTACGAGAATAATATTGAGCTCAAGAACAAACATCAGACGCTCCTTGCTCGCTTACCCACCTCATCGGCGTCTGTTTCTCCATCCGGGTCGTCTGCATCTTCTCCAACTACTCCCGGAACGACTCTTTCACACCCCTCCCCGCATTATTATACCAATGTTTCACACTCTTCCTCCCGTGCGAGCACCGGTGGACCTCGCCCTCGTCATTCGCAGAGGCGTGTCTCTGTCTCCCGTTCCGACCTTGCTTTACTTTCTGATCAGAACGCTGAACTACTTGTCAAGCTAGAAAAGCTCGAGTCTGAATCTGTTCAGAATGATCAGGCGGGACGGCGAAAATTGCGCAATCTGGAGAAAGAGATTCAAGGCCTTCGAGACGAACTTGACAAAACTCGTGCAAAGAGTGACGAGCTCGAGGAAAAAGCAAAACTTGCTAGCCTTAGCATCGAGTCTGAAGAAGCGCTGAGGAGACGGCATGAAAGGGAGGAGCGACTCCGCGCACTGCGGGGTAAGAGCGAGGGTGATACGAGCGATGGAGAAGTAAGGGATTTTGCACCAGGAGGAGCTCTTGCGCTCCAAAGAAACTCGAGATCTACAGGACCGGGACGGTCAGAAAAATTCAGGTTTCCATCGCAATCTCTACGTCGGCATGCTTCTGAAGCTGTCTTTCGTTCAACTTCTGCGACTAGCAAGCTTGCTAGGAAGGCATCTCTATGCGACGGTCTCCCTCAATCATTCTTGCAATTCCAGTTTCCTCCTGCTCAGGCGCCAGTCTCGGCAACACCCGAATATGCCCTCGTATCCCAACTCCTTCAGAAGATCCACGAACTGGAGCAAATTAACACGCAGATAACGGAGCAGCAGGCAAAGACGACAGCGTCGCTGCAGTCAGTGCAAAAAGATGCCGCAAACATCCGTCTAATATACGAGAGCCTTGGAGACACCGATGCCATTGACTGGCTGGCTGGAGATGACAATAGTGAGGATCCCGAGGTTCACGAGGAAAGTGATCGTGATGAGGAAGACGAAACGATACGTTTTGAGAATCCCCATCGGTCTATGCTTGCGGATCTCTCGGTAGATTCTGATGGCAGTATTGAGCCCGAAAGGCAGGATAGTGTGCGGCATTCAATTATTCCGGCTCGCTTGCCTGTATTTTCAAATCATCGCGGGCGTCGATCTGTGGTTGGATTGTTTGATCCCCCGGCTGTATCTGACATCGGTAGTCCGCCATCTATGAACTCACTGTCTATTCCTGGTCTGCCACCTGTTCCTTTTGTCCCTCAGCCCAGTCCAGAATCCGTGACCCCTGCAGAATTGGACCTGCCACCAGATGGACCTCTGACCGCAGCTCTACTTCCCACGGAATTGCCAGGTGGACAGACATTGGATAACGAGTTAGGGCCTATGTGGCACGACTGTTCTGGGAATGATCACTTCAGGACACCGAGTTTAATCGGTCTTACCTCACTGTCTCCTTCTCCACTCGTTGGCACTGAAGAAATTAGTGTTCCAGATACAAGTATGCTCTCCACCCAGGCTTATGTTCACATCCCAGTACTTCCCCTATCTTCCTCATCCTCTGCGTTTTCGGGTTCGGGCGTGTGGCGAGGTGCTCGTGACTCTTTGATGTACAGTCCGCCCAACTCGCACACGGACACGCCTGCAGAAAAGAAGGGTCGCAAGTCGCGTACCATTCGAATGCGCAAAAGTCACTGGAATGAAGGGCGCTTCGAGGCTACACTTCTTTCGGCCCCGAGAAGGGCGAAGTCAGTTGATCTCGCCCGCCCCTCGACGCCAGTTCCGCAAAGACTTGCAAACGAATTCGATGCGGCTGTGAATGTCATAAGCCTCCATCGATCTGACGCCACTGTCCCCATCCCAACAGACGATGGGTCAGGAACAGCATCCTCTCCGCTTGTCACCCTTCATCAGGAGAAGAAGCCCCAGCAGCGAGGGTTCGTGGCATTCGTTTTGGAGCTATGGCTGTGGCTTCAATTTGCTATTGTCGTTGTCGTCTTCCTTTGGGCAATGGCGAAGCGCGGGCCGAAAAGTGTGCTGGATGAAACTCAGAGAAAGAAGATTCGATGAGACTTGGTCTTCTTGGACTTGATTCTAGGTGTTTTTATGTAAGGACCATTTATATAATGTACAAATACCCCTAATCTGAAAGTATATTCCGTGCTGTGCGGGATGTTCCTTGAATGTTCTTCGGAATTATCCGGTGCTCCATCTGCATCAGGACAACACTTACTCTTCTCGCTTGTCTGAGAGCTGTTGCTGAGTCTTTCAATACCAAATTACGAGGCTGACTTCGCCCAAAGTGAACATTTACGAACACCTCCCTGACTTAAACCAAAAGCGTTCCCCACAACAGAGAATTTTGAGCGCTCTTTCATGACCGACTCCAATTTTTAGATGCTGGGTCACGTGTGCTGAGGCTATTTTTACTTCAGTTATTGCCACCTTTTGTACCAACTGTTTATGTAACGCGTGTTTGACGCAAACCCCACTCGGTCAGCCTTCACGCTCGCCGAGAACCGAAAGATGATTGACCAGCGCCCTACGAACCGCCGCGGTGGACGGTGCAGTCACCTGGTCCTAGCTTGACCGTGGTTGAACCCAGCGACTAACCTCATAGAATTCAGTTAGAGACAAACCTTTTTGGGGCGTGTCAGACTTCTCGTTTGACATGTGTCTGTAGCTTCACATCCATGTCGTTTCCGCTCCCGGGCCCGGGTCCCGCGTGAAATAAGGCCACATTGGCCGACGTACGTCACTGATCAAGAATCCTGGCCCCGCAAACGCTTGATAACATTTTCAGTGGCTCTACAGAATATCCACCGGTATGGTCAGCAAAGAGACGAAGTGTGGCAAATGAAGTGTACCTGCGCGGTGGGCCCGTATCACCCATTTCGGCCTTCCAAGTATCTCCGGAGTCCACGGAATTAATGTAGTTTGGCAGTGCAACTTCAATGCAAAGCCTCATTGCAAGAGATCAACCTGTGCTAACAAGGGTTTCCCATTGATTCCCAGCGGTAGCGCCCACTTAACTTGTCTATTCACACGACGATGTCAAACGTGTCAACTTCGTTGGCGCTTCGTTGGCTGACATGAGAGTATAAAGCAATCTAATCCATCCTTTTGGCCTTCCGTCTTGATCGATTGCAGACTACTTCCTCTCTTTGACATGTCCGAGAAGTCTAACCTAGAGAAACCAAGCGCACGAGCTCTCCCCTCCGCCGATACCACCGAGTTCCCCTTACTCGCTAAAGAGCCCCTTCCCGGATCGGAATGTCCCGAAACATCAACACCGTCTTCACCAGTAATCAAGGAAGCACTGATACCGCTGCGTATTAGCCCTACGTTAAGTTCGATTACACTAGAAGGATGCAAGCCCAGCATAACGGAGAAACAAGAGAATGGCTTCCTTCGACGATGGCAGCAATGGTTCCCATTTCCATGTCTGTAATCGTGGCTTTTACTGATTCATTCCAGGGACTGGCTTGGTGAATACTGGAAATCTTACGAATACATTGACGAGACTCCCCTTGCAACCACCGAATCTAATTATTTCTACCTAAACGTTCGACGTAAGAAAGTTAAAGGTGCGCCTTCACATATTCCCCCCCCCCCCCCC